>JAGDQP010015531.1:0-42504 GCA_022664845.1 Lepisma saccharinum
CTCTCTCCCTCTCTCTCTCTCTCTCTCTCTCTCTCTCTCTCTCTCTGGTATTATTTCTTGTTTATTGATACTTACATTGAAATTGCATATATTTTCTCTGCTTTAAACTATAAAATGGTGATTTTGGTGAGTTGAAACTAAGAGTACCCTCTAAAAACCTAAACATTTTCGGAGAAAAACGTGTGAGATTACCTTCCTTTTGAGTTTATAAAAGTCCTCAATGTAAAAGTTGTCTAAGGTGGACCTTCAAGTAATGTCTAACAATTTTTTGGCCCCAGCCTAAGAAAGGTTGGCCACCCCTGCCCTAGGTTAAGGGGCGAAAGACTCCGCGTAGTTTAAGTTTCAATATTGCCGAGGATAAAACTTCCAAGTGTGTCCTGTTTGAAAATTTTCAGTTCCTCATTTTCCACGAAACTGATTATACGTTATTAGTATTACAAACAAAAATAATCTCCTGGTAGGTATGTAAACTTGGGAGAATATACGTGGAGACGTAGATCTCAGATTGCTTCTGTACTAGACTGGATGTTTCGCAAGTAGAGCTACAAGGAGGTCTGTGAGTACTGTTCAGGAGAACTGAACAGGGCTTTCAAAAAACAAACAAGTCTTTTTACTGGTTCTGAAATAAATCATTATTCATTCAAGAGATTATTGCGAGTCTCCAATCATATGTTTATGTGAGTTGATGAATCTACATTTCTTTCTAGTCTTCCTCTTAAGTTTTCTAAATTCAATCTCTAAAAATAAAGTCCACAATAACGGAAATTTACCACCATAAACACTTATGGTGAGGAAACAGTTCCATCATTTTTACTTGGAAAAGAAAGTATATATGGAGTAGAGATTTCTTTCTATTTAGAGTTGGTAGCGTTATTAAGCCTGTAAACCGTGAATAACTAAATATAAAAGTAAGGTAGTATTGGGATGAAAATGCGCTTTTATTTAATCTCAAAAAGCGTTTTGTAAACTCTTAATAAACAAAAACTTTCAAAAACATAAACAAAAACTGCCTTCCAGTACATTGGGTTTAATCATTGTGACAACAAGGATGTCTGTAAGGTTTGACATGAAAACAGCAGTGGTTCTGTCGCACCATTGACTTCATGTAGTCATAAATAGTCTATTCAGAAAAGTGACGAATCTTTCAGTCAAAACAATTGAAACCGATGTTTAAACTTTCTGATTGAAGACAAGATACTGTCTAGTTCATCATGTTCACATCTCATATGACATATTAAGAATATTTTTAAGTTTTAACTCCTAAGTGTAAGTTTCTTCGAATTTTAGGAGGCTAATATACTTAGTTAATTGTGTAAACATTTAGTGAGGATGATCCACATCACAAGTGAACTTTGTAATTAATATTTTCATTTATTCCCTGTTTGTACATCCAAAAATACAGGGAGGCTGAAAAGTGGACGTACCTCGTTTATTTTTAGCACTGTATTAGTTATGGTAGGATGCGACTACATACGTGCAATTACCTGGTAGTGTAAGGTCCCAAAACGTCGGAATGCAGACCGTCGTTTCCATTGCACAGCTGAATTCTGCGTTATGTTCTGACAGATGTTTTGCGGATATATTCCGGTGTCACGTGCGTGAATGCATCTTCGACAGCTAATCATAACTCCGCCTTTGTGTGATATCATTTGTTCCGGACATTTTACTTGATGAATCCCCCAGAGAGCATTGTCAGGTGCTGATAAATCAGGATTCTTGTGGACCAGGTAAGAACCCATCGACCGTTTAAATCATTACGGACTTGCACGACAACACACATTTTTGGTTCCTTCTTCCAAGGCTCCGTTACTGAACAAAAATACCGGGACATGGTTGAACAATGGTTAGTACCATAACTGCAACAAACGGGTATCATTGACACTGTTGTTGTGCAATAGGACAGAGCTCTCACCCTACCCACATTTTACCGTGTAAGTGCGTAATGATCTGAACGAGACCATTGCAGGTTGGTAAATTGAAAAGAATTTCTGCCGAGTCATATGCTTCCTTTGCCTGGCCGCCAAGAAGTCCTGATTTATCAACACCTGACAATGCTCTGTGGGGATTAATCAAGGAAAATGTCGAGAACAAACGATATCGCACAACGGTGAAGCTACCAGGGGCTGTCGAAAATACATTCACGCACGTGACGCCGAATTTTCATCACAAAACATCTGCCAGAATATTGCGTAGCATTCAGCTGTGCTATAACAACGACGGCCTGCAAACCGATCTTCTGTAACCATAAACTATCAGGTAAGTGTACGTATATAGTAACCTACCGTAACAAGTACAGTGCTAGAAATAAAGAGGGGTACGCTCCCTTTTCGGCCACCCTGTAGTTAAAAATAAAATAGTGCCCAAAATAGCTGGATGTTACTTGTTTGTATTTTTAATAACGTTTGAATTTTTCCAAGAGCTTGTAGGACCACTTGATCCCTATTAAAATTTCAACTCTGAACTCTTTGATTCTAGTGCTGAGAGCATATGAGATCCTTTATAGGTGTATTCTGTTCTGCGTGAAAGTTCAAGTGATTAGTTTCTAGAGCCCCATTTTATCCGTGGAAATGAGTTTAGGAGGTTAAGAAAAGGGAGTCTAGGAGAGGAAAACTTATTTATCGTGGTATGTGGTTCCAAATACAACATTTTATCCAGTTGTTACACAGAAATGTAATAACAGTAACTAACCAAAGTGCCAATAAGTAGTAAGTTGAAAGTATACTAAGCCTAATTGTCGTTTTAGGTTCTGTGAGATTGCTGTTAAGTGTGGTATGGATATATTCCGAGTGTTTGACGCTCTCAACTACCTTCCAAACCTTATTCTTGGTATGGATGCTGCAGGGAAAGCTGGAGGTGTGGTGGAAGCCGCTATATCTTACACTGGAGACGTGGCAAACCCAACTCGAACGAAATATGATTTGAAATACTACCTAAATCTAGCTGATGAATTGGTTAAAGCTGGAACACATATTCTCTGCATCAAGGTAATTAACTTTCTTTTCTTCTAAATGTGAGAAGAAAATGTTCGGGTTTGGAAGGATTCCAAATCGGCACAATCGTTTGTTGGACGTAGGAAGGAAAAAGGAAACGGGAAAAGTTATATCCTATAGCTCATTTCCTCAAGTTATGAGGACGTGAGATAAGAAAGCTGACAGGTGATGATGAGTAGTAATATTCTTAAAATCATGTTTTCTCATCGTTTCGTTGTTACTGATAATCAGAACACGCTTTCTGTTTTGACAAGCGTTTGTTTTACTTCTCCTCATATCGCACACTGATAAACGGATCATTATTACATTGCAGTATCTATGAAGAATATGCACCCTTCTAAATTTCTCTCAGGTATTATTGAATGTACCCAATATTTGGTATTGGACCAAAATATGAAATTTGGCAATGCAGTTGTCAGTTCCAAAGAAACTAATTCGTTATCTTAAAAAATACATGTACTGAAATAAAGGATTACATTCTCTGTATAGATCTCCGGTCCTCATGATTTAAAGGAATGAACTATAATTTCTTGTCCTTATTTTGGCCCTAGATATCATGCTATCAGTAGCGTGTGACTTTTCATTTTTTTTCTTGTTGTTTCTGCTTTTTTAAGTGTATAACTGTACTGGAAAATGCGATTGAACTCCAACTTCATTCTCATTTTCACCTCATGTATATCTTCATCACTAATGTACTGTAATGAGTCACATCCGAGAGCTGGCAATTCTTTCCTTTATCAAAAGAGGTTCTCGGATACCTGTTGTTGAATTCGGTGTAAAAATAATAAAAATAATGAACAGATAAAAATAAAACGAGCAAAGCAAATGGGCTTAGTGACTGTTTGGTATCCGTATTGTATGACTTTGGATTTTATACTCTATGCATATCGGCGTTTGTTAGTTCTAACAACGAATGCGGGGATAGCACATCGTTAAAAGGATGGCCAGTTTTTCCCTATTCCCATATCTCTGGATTGTGTGAATCAAGTCGCATTCATTTAGGTTGACATTAAGCGTAGATACTAGTTTATCTTTCATCACAATTAATGAAGTACTAACATTCAGTAGGAATGGATATATGCCCATTACTTACTGTGGGCATGCGTATGTGGTATTATTTTGTATCATAGAAGGAAAACATTACAACATTGTAACTTCGAACGATATTGTTACTTTTTTTTTAATATTTTGTTATAGAATACCATCTCGTAACTGTGTGAATAAGGTCGCTGTTCGTCCTCTGCGAATACCTAGTCTTCACATTTGTATAATGTTTCAGTGTGTCTCAATAAACCATCCTCCTAACGCCACGTTGGTCCATCTTGTTTTCATGAAGTACCCGTTACTTCTTCAGCCATTCAAACTTATTTGCAGTTGGCATTTCACATGTTACCAAACTGGCTGCGTATCAAAGGTAATTTTAACAAGCGAAAATCATTAACAAACTCTGCTTTCATCTATTGCATCTTTTTATATGTTATCATTAGCGACGCACTTCGCCCATATACTCCATTCACCTCCAGCCCCCACCCACCCCTGAATCACCGCCGCTGATAAGTCATTCTGTTGCTTAGATTTTTCACGTTTCCAGTTAGTCCACTTTCTAATAATATCGTTATTCGAGCCGCGTAAATATTTCTGGTAAACACCCTGGTAATAAAATCCTGCTATTCGTTCATTGTTATTCTGTGTGAACGGAGATAAATCAAATCAATCGAAGGTCGTACTATTGCAAAGCGAGCTAAAGCGACCTGGGCCTATCTATGCTATATGTGTGAAAAGAACATTACATTCAATAGAGTGAGCCTTAAATATTGGCCTTCAACATAATTCGTTGTTCTTGAGGCAAAGAAATTGGAGTTCCTCGTTGACTTGCATAAACTATATATTCAGAATACGAGTCGAATTTCATTACAAGTTCATTTTAAAATGATTACTGATTTATTCTTGACCATTTAACTCCCATCAATAACTTTACTTTATTGAATATTATGTGTACATAAGCGTAATGTGTCCATTGCAGGATATGGCTGGCTTGCTAAAGCCAACTGCTGCCCAATTGCTAATAACAGCTCTCCGTGACAAATATCCTGACATTCCAATCCATGTCCATACTCACGACACAGCAGGAGCAGGTGTTGCCAGCATGTTGGTGTGTGCAAAGTCAGGAGCAGATGTCGTAGATGTTGCTGTTGACTCCATGTCTGGAATGACGTCACAGCCTAGCATGGGAGCCATTGTTGCGTCACTGCAGGGCACCGAGCTAGACACAGGTACTCATTTGAAATATGAAAAAACAATGTAGGTAATTATGTAATTAGTATATAATTAGCATTAAATTTCGAAGTCCTTAGTATTGGTAACCTTCTGTCGTATTTAGAATTTTATTTCACGTTATTTTTTATTTTTCTTTGTTTATTTTTGTTCTTTTCACTGCACATGTATTTTTTCCTCTCTTGTCTCAGTCGAGTCTTACTATTCCCTATAGTTGTGACTATGTATGGTCACACGTACATATTTTTTTTTAAATTTTTTGCACAATATACTACATAAAATTCCTGTGCTTCTTTTTTAAAATCGTAACGTCATGCGAAAACTATCATCGTTTACATTAAGATAATTAATGGGCGAATACAGCACCACGTCTGTCCCGAAAATCATCGTTTGAACTTGTTCCTCTTTCATTTATCTTTTTTTAACTTTTTGTATTGGTATCTTCATAATATTTTGTTACATTTATTATGTTTATTCCACTCTTCGTTCAACTTTATTTTTGTACTTTTCTATTTATATGAATGCATTTTATTGTATTCAAATGCGAGGGTAACGCATTTGAGATGTACAAAAACCGTTGGTTTAGACTGAGCGTTCCTACTTTAAACTAGTTGTCTCCAACATCAACACCGCAGATGACGACTCAACGTGCTGCAACCCATTACGTCAAATGATGATAAAAAGGATGCGTGTATCAAGCTCATTCCTGTGGCGATATTTCTTGAAGTTAAAGAATAACGAGAAATCACATATGGCTAGATCAGGAGACGAAGGGGAATGCCTAATGACCTTGACCAGAAAGGACGCATTTGTCTTCATAGATCAACAAGTCTCTCAGACTCTGACCGCTTCTTGCAGTAGGAGGAGGTAAACTGTGCGTTACTAGTTCGTTGTGACTTGACTTCTGTCGTTCGACCTTCACGGATTTGAGTAGCGTTGTGCTTCTGAAGAACATCTTGTACGATAGTTTCTTCATGTCACAGTTTTCTAACATTGGTAAACATTGGGTCATCTTCGTGGATCTACACACAGCTTTTTAGTCGAATAGAAATATAAAAAACGCCTTGTCACCTGTCACTGTGCGGGAAATAGTGATATGATAACCATCAGTTAGCATTTTCAGTGTTTCTTTACTGATTTGCACTGCAAGTTAGATTTTCTGTTACCCAACGAGAGAAAACTTTCTTTAGCTAAAGTGCCTGGCGTAAAATAGTTTTCACTGGTGCACATACTATGTGAATGGTATCATTTGTTACGTGGTAGGGGCATCGTCTATCTTCCTCACCGTCGTCTGAACCGCATCAATGTTTTTTGGCGTTATGATCGTTCACGGATAACCACTTCGAGGTCCATACTTTTCAAGTACTTACGACCTCTCTGAATTCAACGAACCACCTGTGGACACTTGCTCATACTGGAACTTTTTCAGTAAATGCCTCACTTAATCACTGAGAACATTGGTTTTCATTCAGTCTCACTTTAAATCGTAGAAATCATGGCACGCAGACTTGACGTGAAAGCTCCGTGTGGTCTGACACAGTATTGAGCGTTGACATCCTTTCAATCCTGATATTCTAGACTGACCGTTGCTGTGAGCTGATAGTAATGTTCACTTTGCCCTGAAGTCAGTGTTGCCAACCTCAAATTCCTAATTTTTGTGTATCTTAAAACTTTCCACATTAGCCTCATATTTCTCTTCAGAATGTTAGTATGTCACTTTTCTTATTTATAGGACTGGAGTTAAGCAGCATCAGCCAGTATTCTGCTTACTGGGAACAAACTCGAACGCTGTATGCTCCATTTGAATCTGCGACAACGATGAAATCTGGAAATGCCGATGTGTATTTGAATGAAATTCCTGGTGGTCAGTACACAAACCTTCAGTTCCAGGCCTACTCTCTTGGCCTTGGGGATATGTTCGAAGATGTTAAGAGAGCATACAGAGAAGCTAATTTATTGTTAGGAGATCTTATAAAGGTAAGGCCATATATTAACACGTTATTTTTTAGATGTGATCAACTAGACGTGAATGTACCATATAACGTATTTTGATATAAAACGACATTTATCAATGAATTTAGTAAATTGATGGCAAATCTAATAGGTACTTTAATTTTGTTGATTGATATATGGGACGCGTTTCAGATTTAAATTTTATTCGAAGCTTGTATGAATATTTCTTGCAACATTCCTTGTGTGAATTCATTTTTGAATAGATCTTTCTAGCTCTTTGACATAGACCTCTGGTTTGCAGATCCCTAAGTCTCAGGTAAACGTTCTGTGGGGAAGGGGGCGAACCAAATTAAGTACTTATTGCTTTTCTCGCGTGCAATCAATGCTGTAATACTCTTTTTAAAGCTGTAATTTCCAATTATTTAGTTTGTTAGTATGTTAGCAATGTAAGGTAGAATAATTACAAAGGCAACCAATAAAGTTCTGTTTGATTTTCACGTGGTCGACACTGAGCTGCATTCGCTCCCCACACTGTTTGTTCAGAATTGAAAGAGATAAGATGAAGGTAACGTGTTAGTGAATGTTCCTCTTGTAGCCGGCAAGTTAAGATAAAATGAATTGTATGGGCGGTAACAGTAGCCGACAAGTAGTGGTCACTGCAGTTAAACGGAGACCTCATTGAGAGCAGGTCAAACATAAAGACCCCAAACAGCGTTATACAAGCCTGTATGCTGTACAAGTTTAAACTGGGAACGGACCCTAGCGCAGAGGAAAGAAAAATATCCCAAGCATGTGATAAATAAGGGTTCAGTCAGTACAACGGTGGTTTAACAGATTTCAAGGCTGCGATGAATTCCTACAAGTCAGAGACAGCAAGACACTGAAGGCGGCTATTGAAGCTGATAACAGCCAGACATGTAAGAAGCATTTAATTGCAGTGCGGAAACCATTCAACAACAGCTCCATCAACTTGGGAAGCGGTAGAAAGTGGGACGATGGGTCCCACATGAATTGACTGCTGCTCAAAAAGCGGCACGAGCAAATTCCTGTTGCTTTGCTGTCTCCACGGCGCCATCATTTTTGGTTGACAACACATGAACACCATTCCAAACAACCAAAACCACTACTCCATCAACAGAAGATAATACTCTGTGTGTGGTGGACTGCTCGGGGTATCGTGCAGCATTTGGACCACGTGCATAAAAACTGAAAACCATGGAGCCAGCGCTTGTGAATTACAGAGGTGCCATTCCTTTACAGGACAACACTAAGTGACATGTTGCTAAGGTCACTCGTGACACCAGACTGAGTTGAGAGACACGAATGCACCTAACATCACACCTTCGGATTGCCATTTGTTCCATCCGTAAGACAGTCTGGGAGAACAACGGTTCAGAACCCCCGACAAGGGGATACACACACACACACTGGACGACCACTTTGGTTCACGTTCCGCTGAGTTGTACCTCCGTCTGCCCAAGTGTTTGAGACAGGTCATTGCTGTGAATGGGGACTATTTCTGATTTTCCAGCTACGTCTTATTTCATGTTATCGCGTTTCTCTTTGTAGGGTCAAAATCCGACAGAAATTTATACGTTGCCTTTGTAATATTACGTAGCTATAATAATTATTGTGTGGTTATGCTTACTTTGTTTCACCACGTGTAAATGCTTCGGAGATGGAGCGGTGAGTCATCATTGGCTTCAGGATCTAAGGCTCTGGCCGGGATAGGAGAGAGTAAAGGATACGGGAAGGTGTCGGCCAGGGCCCAGTTTGAAGGTACCATCCCGTCATTCGCCTGGTGTGACTGAGTTAAAACCCTGGAAGACCTTAGGGTGGTCGGCCGCAGGAATTAAACCCACGATCTCCCGAATGCTTAGCCAACACCATTCCACTGATCCACGTCCGCTCGGTGTAGGCTTCAGGAGGTCCGCGATTTGGAAAAGGGTTGAGAACCACTGATAGGCGAATACATCATACGAAACGTTTGGTAATAAAAAAAACTTTTCATAGGGATCTATGGAGGAAGTGTGTTGGCAGTTTATATTTTTAGTTCATGCATAGACACAAACAAGTCCTAAAAACATTTTTCAGTCGCCTGCTACTGAAATATGGCGTTTATTAATTCTGTAAAAAGGATATAATAAATAGTTTTGAATATAAATCTTCGCTTGCGTACTGAGTATATATAAAAGTTTTTCTCCGTACAGTTAACAACGGATATGTTTCTTACGGCCCATGAAAATGAAAATTCATGGCTCTCACCGAGTCGCCATCCTTCGTTTATTATGTTATTGTGTTAAATTGTATTGTGATTTTTCAGGCTTTACAAATAAGCGAAATAGCGCTCTTCTTTCTAATTTGAATTGTCTATTTGCATAACCACAAAACAACATACAAGTACATCTTTTGTTCATCGGCTATAAATTAAATGATAACTGAATATAAATTTTGAATTACGTTTTTTGTAAAGCATATAAATGCTTATTACACGATGAATTTTTTTATTCCAGGTCACGCCTTCATCTAAAGTGGTTGGAGATCTGGCTCAGTTTATGGTTCAAAATAAATTGTCTGCGAAAGATGTTGAAGAACGTGCTGAAGAACTTAGTTTTCCTATGTCTGTAGTGGAATTTCTTCAGGGGCAAATTGGCGAGCCTTATGGAGGTTTTCCTGAACCGTTGAGGTCCAAGGTAAAGTATATAAACAAAATAAAGTTGAGACATTTTATTGTATTACTACGTTAGCAACAGTGTAGATATCTACAAGTATCATTTGTATATGTGAAATCATGTTCATCTGTAATTTTCAATGAAACTAAACCAAATCTGCTAAAATAAAGCTGTTAAATGAAACATTATTAACAGTTGTATATTGTTTCGATATATCATGGTTATATATGCGTGTTCTTTAAACTTGGTTCTAATGCTTTCCTAGCTTAAAAGCAAAGTAAAATTCACATATGATCAAATGTGGCAGTCAAAATGACTTTACAGTCATTATAATTGGTTAAGGATATAAAATTTAGTTTATAGTGGCCTTGAAATTTTCGCCTCTTTGACAATATTCCTCTTTTAATCAGATAGGACAACGTATTACTATTGCCACCAAATATATAATATTTCTCATATGTTCATTTGTGTGTGATGATAATTCGTTGAAAGCTGGGGTGTCTTGTAATTCAGTTTTCACTGAAGCAAGGGGACACGGTGGCTCAGTGGTAGAGCGCTCACCTCTGGCGCTAGGGGTCGTCGGTTCGATCCCTGCTCATGCCATCGAAATATAGATTACAGTATTAAACGCAAAGACAAGCGTTTGTTGAATTATTTGCCTTTATTAGAAAAAGGGGTAAAATATATTATGCAATTATACAAAAAGGGGAAAGTTGCAGAATAGGAGCGAAACTTTAGAAATTAACCCGAAAAATGATCTAACAGCGGAGAAAGAATCAGGAAACCTCAAAACACCGAAAAATACATAATAAAGTAAAAAATGCTTCAGTTTTACTTAAATTTTATTCTGAAACGTTCACTGATTGTTAGAAAGGTGACTACATTTCATGAAGTTTCTAGCCCTAGCCATGACAAACTCCAATCCTTTTGTCTTATCCAGAGACTGTCAAGAGACAAACCGTCTCCGTACAAAACCCATCGTCATTAACTTTGGGTATCCAATAGATTGTAAGTGCTAGATGAGGCACAGAGATGTTTATCAAGAGGACATTCTCATAGCAAAGTGTCGTTATTTCAAGTACAAACAGGAGCAGGTCGGTAAGCAACATATAAGATATAAATTATAGACAATGTTTGTAAAAGAAACGCTTGGGGTTTCTTGTAGCGCACATTTTTTCTGTGGGCGCAGTTCTGGTTGAGCCTAGTTTTTATACCCTTTGAAATGAGGACTGGCTACGTGCCTCCCATTTTCGTAGAGGAACCATTTTTCGTATCCTAGTGAGGCGCTGGATGAATGAGAGTTTGATAGTCCTGTGCAAAAGGAACACAGGTGGTGGTTCGCCGCTGGAAGTTGTATGTGCAGTTTCCGAACTCTCATAATGCGTGAAAGTGGTTCCGAAGAGTCCTCTTGGAACATCTCAGATAAACTGGAAAGTGTTTGTTTGAGTGATGATTTATATTACGAATGTAAGTTTTGCTATTTCTTGATTAATAATCTGTTTTCACGGAAGTCTCAATCAAAAGGAAGACTTGAAATAAGCATTTCATCCGCACGCTTTTCTGTCTCCTGGAGTTTTATCCAAACATACCGTTCCGTTAATTATTGTTTTAATTTGGCGGCTGAGATGGTTCGCTAAAACTAATATTTCAGATTCGATCTGAAGTAATTTATTTCTGTTCATTATGTTAGGTTTTTGTTTTTGAATTTAATTTGTAAGGCCTTTAGGCAATGGAAGAACCTACTCCTACCGAGAAAATCTACTCCATACGGTGTTTGTCCACCACTAAGCCCACATGGGACGAGCAGGGTTCGAACCGACAACCCCAAGCACCAGACGTGAGCACTCTACCATTGAGCTACCGCGGTCCCTGGTAGGTTTTTGGTATTTGTGGTACAGGTAAGATGTTGGTTGAAAGCCTCACAACCACGTCAAGGTCTCTTACCTTCTGTGAGGGCCTCTAGTGTTTTTAAAGTTGGTAGAGGGACGCAAGATCGTTTGTACCGTACGATCTTACGCCGGAGAACCAACTCACACAGCATTTGGTCGACTGTGTGTACGCGGCAGGTGTTCTCGAATGTGTGTATTTTCTCGTTCCTGTGGAAGTTAACAGATGCTTCACTAAACCTGACTTGGCAAACCCCTTGCTATTTCTCGGACCATTATAGCGAGACGCTTGCCGGGTACTCTTTAGTAAATCATTTGTTAAATTCCGGGATACTGAGAAGTTGTGTCCCGTCGCGATTGCCGACAAATGGCTCGCAGAAACTGATCTGGCAAATACCTTACTATTTCTGAAGCCATGATAGTGAGATCCTTGCCGGGTACTCTTCAGCAAGCCATTTGTTTATTTACTTGTGTCGGACGCACGAGAATTGTGTGTATACATGAGTGTAAATATTTTTAGAATATTGAAAAACGTAGCCATAGATTCAGTGATAATAAAAGAGTATTGTTAATGAAATATGGTATTTGTTGTACTTTGTTGCGCGGTTTGTACATTGACACTTGACGTTTGTTAGCTCTGCTAATTATACAGTACAACAATGCAGTTTGTTTGAACTGAAAATTCTTATTTTCTTTAAAAAAAAAAAAACAGGCTGACAAGGCTATATAATTAACTTTATTGTAAAAAGACACAGCAAATGTTACAGTTTCAATGTTCTAACATCTTCCTCAGACAACACACTAATAAACACTCTGAGGTTGTGTTGTTAGCTGTTTTAATTAAATTAAGTATGGATACAAGGTCTCAATATAATTTTATCTTAATTTCTATAGCGTCAGTATATTAAATGCCGAAAAGCAGAGACGTCATTTATATTAGCTAAGTCTGTATCATCCTTATGTGGGGTCTAAACTAGACGTGGCAAGCTATTTTCTATACGAGGATCAATGGATGAGTAACTTCAGTCACGTTACGGGCCGTCGTCAGAAATATTGAATATAACTAGTATATTAATCAATCTGCGGTCGAAACTAATAGCTAAAAGTCATAACACACATAATTTAATATAGCTTTTATCTAAAGCATTCAAGGGTTATTGTTTGAATACACCTACCATCCAGTGTGGTTCTCTCTTGTGTTTGGACAAATTTCTGAACTGACAGTATTGGAACTGAACTCTGTGATATCATGACTTAGTCCTTCTATACAAGCAAGTTGTCGGAGGTTGTGACCAAAATTTTTCCTCAGACCTATCTAGAGTTCATTGTAATTATTATTTTTTTCCTAAATGGAAGTTTAAATTAATCACTATAGTACCATCTGCTTTGTTTCATTCAAGGTGCCGTAGAAAATATTAACTTTTTTTTAAAAAAAGTTTAGGCACAATAAGAGATGTTACAAGCTGCTTAATCACACTGACTATAGTTATTTGTAATGAAATACAGCCAACATCTTTTGTTTATCAAACATGTTATTTCATTATTTGACTATTTTTCAACTCTTCCGCATTTAATCTTTGTAACATACAAAAGCTGAGCCAGTTAATCGTTTGATTAACATAAAATTGCAAATTATGGCTTCAAAATAGTTTTTAACCAATAAGAAGAGAACATGATGTCAGGATGACTCATATTACGTAGTTTTCGAAATTAAATGAAATCAGTCGGCTGTTGAGGTTCTGTGTTACATTTCTTTTTAATTTAATTTATGGCCTTAAGGCATCTAAGGCACAGACCGAGATAGGAAAGGGGAAAAGATTCGGGAAGGTATCGGCCAGGGTCTGTGTTGAAGGTGTCATCCCAGCATTTGCCTGGTGTGACTGAGGAAAAACCTCAGTCAGGATGGTCGGCCGCTGGAATCGAACCCAGGACCTCCCAAATGCCACCAATCTATGCTACATTCGTTTCAACCCCTGCGCTTTGAAGTTTCGAAAATATTGTACTGATTATTCACAAAATTAAAAAAAAAAGGTAAAGTAAAAAGAATGTAATATCTGCTACAAATTCAGTCGATATTTGTAGTATATTTTCACGTTCATTTAAAGTTTATAGCTTTCGCTTACTTGTGTCACTATTCCAGGATGTCTACCATCCTGAAAAACTCCAGGAATACTCAGGGAAATCCATAGTGTATGAGCGAAATTCAGGTAAATTTATGAGGTGGACCTGTCCACGGTTGGTAAGAGCACTGCCCCGGCAAGGCGGAAGTCGTGAGTTCTATTCCCACTGCTGACCGGATTTTTTCACTCGTTAAATACCACTAATGTAAAAGATGCTTGTACTGGATGGTGGTAGGATAAAAAAAAGTGTCATTGCGTATTATTTACATGTTCCACTATACTAAGAACTCGGGGAATTTAAAAAAAAAATGTCATGGAAAACCTGGAGAACAGGGAATTTCAAGTCACAAAATCAGTAGACACCATGGCTTGTCTTGGTTTTATAGTTAAAATTTCTCGTGCATTTATAGCAGAGCAAGGTGGTTTTATATATTTATGTAATTCAGAATTAGCCTGCTATTGTAACCACACAATTAATCTGTTCCGTAGGCATATTTGTTGATAATTATGATTGTTGTTCTACTTGGGTTAAATTTATGACCCGGTTGGTCTGGGCTTGAAGTGGTGGTATACTGGATGAAGATGACTTCATAAGAACAAGACCTACAGTATACAGTTTAAAGTGGGTTCCGAGCCATTACGTTTAATATTTACCCACCAGGAATAGAAGAATTCTGGAGCCCTTAATTGCAAGGCGACGAGCGAAACAGTCTTCTACCAGATGTACCGTATGCATGTCTGTATTATGTAGTAGAATCTGATGAAATTCTATACTGTACCTTCAACGCAGTTTTACTTAATTTGATTTTCTAAACATTTCAATTGTATAATTTTATCTTTCATCTGTCTTAGGAATTCAGAGAAAAAAATGTATAAATATCAAATGGTTGGAAAACTAAATGAGTAATTCAATTTAAGAGTAATTCGTAGGTCACACTGAAAGTTTTGCGAATGAACAACATTGAGTCACCACAAGCCATTTCAGCTGTTGTTTCTATTACAAGACTAAAGTTTCAGTAACAAACTCGAGCAAGTTTGAACACGCTGGGTGAATCGAGTGTAGAAGCATTCTGTCATGCGTAAGTAAGTAGTAGTACTTGTACAATCGACAAGGATGGGTCTGAAGAAAAATCATTTCAGAGCCATGATTTTTTATGACTTCAGAGTTGGATTAGACAAGAAAACATACTTTGTAAGATTATGCGTGCATTTGAAGATCTTTGCCTTTCAAAAGTCACTGTCTACCGATGGTTTGCTGAGTTTACGAGGGGCAGGAGCTCCCGTGAAAATAAAGACCGTTCTGGGCTGCCCGCTACGGAGTGAAAATGTGTTGAAAGTGAAACATGTACATGTGCTCAGATTCAGGAAATTGGGTATTGGATCAGTAGCAGTTAGACAGATCTTGCATGAAAAATTTCAGGTCAGGAAGCTCTGCAGTCGTTGGATTTCCCCCCTCCTCCTCCACCCCAACCTCTCAGATGTGCACAAAAGAGCGCGAGTGCCGAGAAATTTTGGATAAGTTCGATGGAGGAAGGTCAAAAAACATTTTTAACATAGTGACAGGCAACGAAAGCTGGATATACCAGTATGATCCGGAAATGAAGCGTCAATCGTTCTTCTGTGTCTTCCCAGATATAGATCCTCCAACCAAGGCGTGTTAGAAAAATGATGATTTGCTCTTTCTCCTCGGCTAGTGGCCGGATCTGGCCCCTGTGACTTATTACTTTTCTCTAATGTAAAAGAATGAATTTTTAGCCATCGGTTTGAAACGCCAGAAGCTGTAGTAGGTGCATATGAAAAGCACCTTTCTACCATCCCCAAAGAAGTATGGCGTTCGACTTTTCAAAACTTGTTTAGGCGGATGGGGTGCTGTGTGAAGGAGAATACTTTGAGAAGTTGTAAAGATAAGATCTCATTATTTTCATTTTTCTCTTGCATTCTCAGATCTTTCAGAGTGATCCTCGCATAGTTAAGAAATTACATCAAATGTCAGTTTAACTGCCACCACGAACAGTTAAACCAATGACCATTAATAGTTGTAAAAGTTTTTCTTTCACATAGTATGAAATCATACGTACTTAATGTGGAATTTTTATTGTGCGTTTGTATTTTTAATTGCAGGTGCTAAAGGATATGCCTCGTGTCAAAGGTCGCCCTGGTGAAAACATGCCCCCAATGGATCTTGCTAAGAAAAAGGAAGAATTGATAGCTAAACATCCTGATCTTGAAGTAGATGATAAAGCTATTATGAGTTATGCCTTATATCCTAAAGTAGCAGATGAGTTCTTTGAATTTCGAAACAAATTTGGACCTGTAGACAAACTTGAAACAAGAATATTTCTGGTTGGACCAAAAGTTGGTCAGGAATTTGAGGTAAATAATGTAACAATTAATAATATCATAAGGCTAGATAGTTGTTGTTCCCTTTTTGGGATTTCAGTGGTTGAATTGACTAAATCTGGTGGTAAAAGAGTATTACTGTTTTTTTCACGTGGGGGGGCTCTATGAACAGGATTAAGAAAGACCTTAGAATAGGAACGTGGAACGTACGAACATTATACCAAACGGGCGCTCTTCAGGTGGCGGTACACGAGACCGAGAAGTACGAGCTAGACATATTAGCGATACAAGAAGTTCGGTGGGAGGGTCAAGATAGTATCCCACAGGGCAAGTACACTTTCTACTACGGGGGAACACAGTCTCACGATTTCGGAACAGGGTTCCTCATTAAGAATAGTATCCTTCAGGCGGTTCAGAATATAGAGTTCGTAAACGAAAGACTATTGTACGTTACGATACGTACTCGATGGGGCAACACGGTTTTATTAAACGTCTATGCTCCGACCGAGGTGGCTACTGATAACGACAAAGATATATTCTACGACGAGCTAGAAAGGTTGTTTGACCGATTACCGAAGTATAATTCGAAAATTGTGTTGGGTGATTTCAATGCAAAGGTAGGGAGGGAAGAAAAATATAGACCTACTATAGGCAAATACAGTCTTCACGAAAAGACCAACAACAATGGAGAAAGACTGATAACTTTCGCGATTTCGAAAAACTTACTGGTAAAGAGCACGTACTTTGAACACAAAGACATACACAAATACACATGGGTATCTCCGGACGGCAAAACTCTCAACCAGATCGATCACGTATTAGTAGACAGACGAAGACACACCAACATAATGGACGTTAGGTCGTACAGAGGAGCGGAAGGTGACACCGACCATCAATTAGTGATCACAAAAGTAAGGGAAAAGTTATGCATCGCGAACAGGGAAAGCAAGGGATCAAAACAACTGAAATTCGAAGTGAAACGATTAAATAATCCGAGCATAAGAGCAGATTACCAACTCGAACTCTCAAATAGGTTCGAAATCCTAGCCGACTCGAGTAATAATAATGATGATATTAATAATGAAATTGATGTAAGTAAGAGGTGGGAGGCAATTCGTGAAACAATTAAGAGCGCAGCGAAGGAACGCGTAGGTGAGAAGAAACAACAGAAAAACAAACCTTGGTTTGATGAAGAATGCATTAAACTTCATGAGGAACGAAAACAAGCAAGGTAACGATGGCTAAGTAATAAAAGCGAAGCAAATACCAACCACTACAGTAACGCGAAACGAAACGCCACACTAGGGTTCAGAAACAAAAAGCGAGAATATCTGACGCAGAAGATTCAGGAGATTGAGGAAAACGGGAAGACAAATAACATACGAGATCTATACAAAGGGGTAAACTCGTTAAGAAAAGGTTACCAGCCGAGGTTAGGAATGTTTAGAAATGAACGTGGAGATCTTCAGGCGGATCCGACTAAAATTGTTGATGTGTGGAAAAGTTATTTCGACAAACTTCTTAATGTACACAGCGGGGAACAAACAGAGGAATTTGAAATCCATACCGCAGAACCGTGGATTCCCGAACCTAGCGAGATCGAGGTCGAAATGTCGGTTAAGAAATTGAAAAATTTCAAATCACCAGGAATAGACAATATTCCAGCCGAATTAATTAAAACAGGAGGAACTGCACTAATCAGGGAACTACATAAATTGATAAGTGCTATATGGAGAAAGGAGGAGCTCCCAAAGGAATGGAAAACATCAATAATTGTTCCGATTTACAACAAAGGCGATAAGTCGGAATGCAACAATTACCGCGGAATCTCGTTACTTCCAACTTGTTACAAGGTATTAAGTAATATTCTGTTAACACGCCTAAATGTATACGTAGATGAAATAATTGGAGATCACCAATGTGGATTTAGAAGAAATAGATCCACGTTGGACCAGATTTTTGCTTTGAGACAAATTTTGGAGAAGAAATGGGAATACAATGGGACGGTTCATCAGCTATTCATTGATTTTAAGAAAGCATATGATTCTATCAAAAGGGAAAAGTTATACAGTATCCTGATACGATTTGGAATTTCGAAGATGTGTCTCAGCGACCCCATAAGCAGAGTACGGATAGGTAATAATATGTCAGATAGTTTCAAGATTCGCAACGGATTGAAACAAGGCGATGCCTTGTCACCACTACTGTTTAACTTCGCGTTAGAATATGCGATTTTAAAAATTAAAGGGGACAAAAAGGGACTATCATTGAATGGTTTGAATCAACTGTTTGT
The DNA here is from genome assembly GCA_022664845.1 of Lepisma saccharinum. Taxonomy (NCBI): domain Eukaryota; kingdom Metazoa; phylum Arthropoda; class Insecta; order Zygentoma; family Lepismatidae; genus Lepisma; species Lepisma saccharinum. The sequence goes on from JAGDQP010015531.1 coordinate 18,529, forward strand.
ATACGCGGATGATGTAGATTTAATAGGGGACGATATAGATGCACTACAAAGCAACACCGATGTCTTAGTAGAAGCGTGCGATGAGATAGGTCTACAGGTAAACATAGATAAAACAAAATACATGGTAACAAGCCGAAGCACAGGGAATGAAGGAATTAAAAACATAAGAATTAGGGATGAGGTCATAGAGAAAGTAAACAAATTTAAATACTTGGGAGCATACGTAACAAGCAAAAATGAGGTCACGGAAGAAATAAAAAGTCGCTTAGTATCGGGGAACGCATGTTTCTATTCAGTCCAAAAACTTCTAACATCGCGATTAATATCAAGGAAATTGAAATTAAAAATATACAGAACGGTTATTCTGCCGGTAATACTTTACGGTTGCGAAAGTTGGAGTACGACCCTAGCAGATGAACATAAATTACGTGTATTTGAAAATAAGGTTTTGAGAAAGATATATGGGCCGAAACGGGACGAGATGACTGGAGAGTGGAGGAGACTGCATAATGAAGAACTCCACGGACTGTACGATTCACCAGATGTTGTAAAAATAATGAAATCGAGACGACTAAGGTGGGCAGGGCATGTAGCTCGGATGGGGGAAAAACGAAGATTATATTCTATCCTGGTTGGAAGGCCCGATGGAAAGAGGCCATTGGGAAGACCGAGACGTCGTTGGGAGGACAATATTAGAAGAGATCTTCGAGAAGTAGGTGTTCGTGATGAAAACTGGCTTGATACTGCCCAGGATAGAATCCAATGGCGAACGTTTGTTACTGCGGCGATGAACTTGCGAGTTCCATAAGCCATAGAGTTAGTTAGTTAGTATAAAATTCTTGTAAATCGTAAAGATATTAATAGCGGGGTTAGTATAGAGAAATCATGGGATGCAAGATTTAATAGTTTAGTAACTGGTCAAATCAATTTGTAATACCAAAGTAAAGAAATAGTGCAGTCTTTATTCGTTTCTGCATATCTAGTAAATGGATCCGTAAAAGGACGACAAGTGGTTACTTTTAGTATCTTTGTTCACGGATTCGGCTTTAATTTCGAACAAAATGCTAAAAACGTGCCTATATTTGATATTTTCAATTCAATCTCATATTCAAACTGCTTTTTGAAAGTTTATTAAAGTCTCGTAAGCAGCAGATCTTTTAAAAAATCTTTGTTGTTACTGAACTTCTTTAATACTACCTTTAATTTGTACATTTTTGTTTGACTCCCGTTTGCCTGAAAGAATATAATTTTTTAGATTAACTGGGCTTGTGTGCTCTTACTATCAAATCTGAGATATAGGACGATTACCCACACGATATACTTATTATATACAAACACACTTAGCTTTCATTTTTGTCGACACCCGTTTGATACTGAAGTATGAATAGCAATAACTAGATCGTCCACAGGTTGTGCAACTGTACAGTAAAAAATAAGAGCAAAAACATTTAAGTATTTGCCTCCGTTGTAACAGAACGGTCCAAATGTCTATCTTAGGATAGATTTTGAGTTATATATTTTTTGTTAAGGTAATACTTCATGCCCACCTTGAACATTGAATCCTGTGTTCCTTACGTCACTCATACTGAACTCTTTGAAGTTAACTTTCTGTTATATAATTGGCAAATATTTTTATACTCGAGAAATGTAAGTTACTGTACACTACTTAATTTGGTTGTAGTGAAGTGTACTGTTCTTAATTTGTCGACTTCATTTAGTTAACTATAATTTTTTTAGGTGGTTATTTATAAGAGTTTTATCACTATTTGTCTTTTTTTAGGTCGCCATTGAAAAAGGTAAGACTCTTGGCGTGAAGACTCTTGCGATGTCAGAAGACTTGACAAAGAACGGGGAGAGGGAAGTTTTCTTCGAAATGAATGGCCAATTGAGATCTGTGCTTATCACAGATAAGGAAGCCATGAAGGTAAATATTCCACATTGAACTTTGTAGAATTATTATATATCTGTTGCTTTTGTTAATACGTTGAATGATGAGTTGTACTGTACAAATAATGTGCTCATATTGATATTTCTTTCACGTTCCTACCTTAATCGATATTGATCCATATTCATAGGATGAATAAGATCACAATATATCGAATACCCATTATCTAAACAAATATTTTCAAATGCATCTAGTTTTAGTTTAAGATTTGAAGTTATGGATGACTGACCAAGTTAAGGCCTCCGTACATGGTCAAATAAACCATGAATCGAATTTTTGAACCATTCATTTAACGCACTCTTACACTATCCGTTAACTATTTCCGTCAAACGTCTTGTTCAGTATTTGTTGAACGAACAGCAATCTTCGTTTGTACACGATCCAACACTTTGACGTTATACAGAACTTTTTTAAACATATTTTCTTGTGTACAAGATCATATATGGAGATTCATTACTTGAAGCAATTGCTTTTAATGTAAACTAACCTGAAGCCAATGGTGTGTAGAAGGAACAGTTATCTAACTCTCATCGAAAATTAGAGTACAATAATAATTTCTTATATTGTGTTATCATTAAGGTTAGGGTAAAGCAACGAAATTACAATGCTGCTTCTACAAATTCAAGCCTAGAGAGTTCAAATTTTCAGAGAAGAAAGGTAACCATTTCAAGAGTCCAGTCCGTTCTGATTTGTTTTTATTTTCTTTTTTGTTCATTGTTGAAATCGCTTGGTGGTGGTTGTGAATATCCAAACCTTTAACAATGAAGCTCTTTCATCAATGAACGTAAAAGAAAATTTAGAAAGTCAGCACGGATGATGACTCTTGGAATGATTATGAACTTTGCTCTCTGAAAGTTTGGCATCTCTCGGTTTGAATTTGGAGAAGCAGCAGTGCAATTTCGTGCAACAATAAGTCCTACCATCTACCGTTAAAGAGCGGTCCTTTACACTAACCTTAATAGAACCGACTTTAATATAGTATGCGCCCTGGTATCCGCTTAAACTTGAACCTTCTCGACTCAGGTGGCTGGCATGCTCTGTACTAACTGTAATTTAGCATAAATATGGAACACCAAGAAGACACTACAAGCCGGCATCAGGGGACAGATTTGAATTTTTTTTAAAATGAGACAGGTTATATATAGGTGTCTTGGGTTCAAGAGTTTTCAGCGCCATCTTCGACATCATTTTTATCAAATTGCTTGAATAGTTAGCCTTCAACATTTATTGTACCGTGTACGGAGGCTTTTAATGGCTTTGGAAATTTCTTAATTGCAAAAGTACAAATGAGTGAGCTTTAATTTAATGTAAGTAAACTGAAAATGGCAGTTTGGTCTTGTTGTAGATTAATTTATATTAAATATAAGGCGCTATGTATACGAGCATTTTGTCAATTTGACCTCAATATTCTATATAGTTGTGTTTGATTTTTTTTTATTATTATTATTTCTATATTTTTATCTGCTTCACTACATGGAGCATATTAGTAGACAAGTGAATGAGCCTTTGTTCTAATCACCATAAACCAAAGAATTATGTCCACTAAAAAGAAGTGGAAATCTACGAAAACATCGGGGGAAAAAACATCCCCTCCTCCCAGAGAGGCTTAATAATGAGGGAACCTCAAATCTGAATTTACCAGGAGAAAGGCGGTTACCACAGAACTCAGCGCCGTGTAATATGGTTGCGTGCAAATTTTCATTTAAAAAAAATCGTATTCGAGTTTGTACATATCCTCTTTAGATAAGGTAACAAACAGAGGCGCCTGTCTCACAAACAGAGGTTTCGCTAATTCTTGATGTTTATGACATTTGTTTCATTGATGGAAACCCTTATACAAATTCGTAGATGTTATATTTTATAGAGAAGATGTGAATGAACTCAATTTTAGAATCAATACGTGGAAGCAGTAGGTGAGGTCAAAAATAGCATGTCTGATCCACTAAATTACCAAATGCCATATGCTAAAAGTAGACCATGAAAAACAGAAGTTCGCATTATTCTGTTTGTGTATATATATTTAAAGGAGGCTGGAGTAATAATCATGTATTGGAACTCTGGATGTATCTAATATCCGATGTCAGAGATAGTCATCAAATAAAATATTCACTCTAATTCTAGGAGCTAGGTTGTTTTAGCTAGAAAAAGAGCAGTCTATTGCAATAATTAACCAATGGAAACTCCAATTATTAAGGTGTGATACTTTAATGTAACATTTCATACAAAACACATATTCAAATAAAATTGCTTCAGCTTATGTAAAATACAATTTTCTTTACTTCTCATTCATCAATGACTTCTGCACAATTTATTTCATTTTTTAACATACTATAAAAAAAACAACAGTTTTATTCATTTATAAAAACAGTCTTATTCGTTGCAGATAGAATATTGTTTCGTAACTCAACGAAAATACACAACACAAATAAAAGAATGCTTATACCTACATAGATAAATCAGGTGGTGGACTTTTCGAACAAAAAGTTATATCCGTTCACCGTTGCAGTGTTGGCAAATTAATTTAATTGCTTTAGAAAATTTAATGTTGACACACTTTCAATTAATTATTTCATATGGGATTTCGTACACCTAGTAGGCTCTGGATTAAGATTTCAGTATAGTTGTGTTGGGGATAACAGATGTTTGAAACACTCAAAAATGCATTATTATTTTTTTTTAGGAAATACACGTACATCCCAAGGCACAGAAGGGTGTGAAAGGATCTATTGGAGCTCCAATGCCTGGAGAAGTGATACAGATCCGAGTGAAACCTGGAGACAAAGTTGACAAGGGTGTCCCTCTGATTGTGATGTCAGCAATGAAGATGGAAATGGTTGTCCAATCACCTGTATCTGGAGTTGTAAAATCAGTTGATGTTACTCCAGGAATGAAACTTGAAGGAGACGATCTTCTGGTGACCATCGAATAAAAGCAGTAGCCAAATGATCTCACTCGAGTATCGTTTTTCAAAAGCTTCAGAAAAGACACTGCTATTGATAATGCACCAAACGATCTGCCACTCGTGTAGAAGATTCAAATAGAAATGTACTGTGATTATTTCTCCCTCGTTTTGGCATGCGTGTGCGACTTTGTAATGTTTTTATGTCGAAGATTTATTTTATACAGAGGAATTATATATATTCATGCATATGTATATATACATCTATACACATTGTTAGTATTGGTGGCTCTCATGTTGAAAAATAAAGTTGTTTGATATATTGATCTTTTTCTTCAAGGATGAATGAATGGTCTTGTTATCGTAAAGTGTGAGTGGAACACGTGAAATTGAAATTTAGTGTGTTTTGTGTGAATAGTGTAGTTTTGGAAATGAATTTATGTTCTCTTATGGAAAAGAAAAATCTTTTACATTGTATCTTAATATTATTTTTTTTTTTGCGTTGTATAGATATACGAATCATTGAAATAGATTTATATATATATATATATTTGATTTTTTTTTTTCAAAAGTTGTTCCGTTATTGTCTTGGTGAGGCGCATGTATGTACGTCGTTATATTGTTATGTATATTTATCTGGAGAATAGTCGTAGGTTGTCAGTCAGCAAGTAAGTACCTAATGGAAGTGGATCAGCGCTATCCATTTAAAAAATAAGAAAGAAACAAATTTGGGCAATAGTAGAAAGTGCAGCTAAGAAAGATATTCTGCTTACAAGAAATATAATTTCGAATTTTATATCTTGCAATAACGTCACCTGTTGACGTAAAGATCCACAGAGACGTTTCGAACCTTAACTAAATTCACTTTCAAAATGTGTCATAAGTAGCGGTTTATGAAATTGTCTGAAAATTTTAAGGGAAGTATATATGTTAGGCGTGTTTTATAATTTATAACTTTGCTTTGTAAATGTCTTAGGACTTGCTTCGAGGAAAAATCAAGTGAATATACACAAGAATGTAGTATTAAGTAACTAATAAAGAAGTTGACAGGTGTAGTTTTTTTGTCTTCAGATTTCCTTTGAACACCAAAGAGTGTCAGTTGCTTTTTCAATACCAATTTTTATCGATTTCTACTACTAAGCTATTGCAAAAGCTGTAAAGTTATGGGCTATAATAATTGTATATTTGTCATTACTCCACACTTCTCAAGTACTATCGAGAAATAACGAAGTAAATTTTCCGATAACTTGAGCCATCCAGCTATTGTGAAATCCAGCATCATCTAGCATATAATAGCTAGCTGTCCATAACACTTGTAATATGTTCTTCAACATAATTCACTCGCACTTTAAACTAGAAACATTACTTTCACTGCAGATTTGTTGTGCTTGTTTGTAATTATTGAAATATAATAATTGTCGTAACTTTGAATGAATCGTTAATTTGTGCTTTCATAAATAAAAGTAGTATGCTGATTTAATTCAATTTAAGTTGTGATACAAATTTTCAGCTGCTTTGTTTTCTTCTTAGTAGATGTAATGAGGTTGTTTATTATTTTGTAATGCGTTTGTGTGTGTGTGTAACGTGTGTCTCTTTGCATTTGAAAGATACCGTAGTTTTTCCGAATAACCATGACATTGGCAATCGCTAGTGAGGGATCAAATATGAATTATTACATTAGAGTTATTATAAACCTATATTGGAAGTTGTATTTCGTAAAAGGGATTTGCTACAACTGTGACTTTTTTGTTAAGTGTTTTTTTTTTCTTTGTTCGTATAAATGCCCATGTCCTGCAACGATTTCGATAACTGAATCAGGAATATAATTACTGAAATAAAAAGGAACTATTATCTCCCATTGGTGCTATTGTTAGTTATTAAGGGTTGTAGTAAAGGTGTAAGAGATTGTAAATGGAATTTTTTCGGTACGTAGATTGTATTAAACATACAGGTTTCAGTCTGTTTCAGGAAAATGTATCCAGTTGAACTGTATATGCATAAGTACTTCGAGTTCTAATTATTATCGCCTAGCAGAATTCTTGGTATACGTGTGAGTTCCAGCTTGGCGTATACTATAAACTTAAACCTACTTAAATTTCTTTTCAACGCTAATTAATTTCATGTAATGGTATTGCCATAAACATGATTAAAACCGACTATAATGTATGACAATTAGAACACGTCACCCATCGATATTCGCTTTAAAAAAAAATATATTTTCGGGAACCGCATGCAGTTTCATTTCATTTACTATATGAGTTAGTGTGGTATATGAAATGGATGGTTAAGTAGCTTCCGCAATGTATTCTTCAATTCGTAAATGTGGGTAAAATAATGACAATTTTGTTTAAAAGCATTATGAACATTAATGTATGTAGTGCCTTGCAATGTTATAACAATTTAGTGTTGCGGAAAACTAAGTATAGTTCCCAATATTAGACCCTTGGAGCAAACTCGAAAGAAAAAAAAAATCATGGACTTAGTGAATATTTCCGTAGACAAAAAACCTTTCTTAGAGACTGAATAACTTAAAATTATAAGCGAAAGTATTTTGTGGTGTTGGGTCTCATTGTTTAGTATGAATTTTCTGTTTTCTGTTATAAATCTGTTCCTTCTTTTCCTGTACACTTTGATCACCTTTTTTAGAAATGTTTGTATCGTTATCGAAGATATACGGTATCATACAGCAGCGAAAATATTCAGTTCTCATCGTAATTTAGTTTGACTTTCACCCAACCGTATGAATATTTTCTTATTAAAATAATTTGGACATTTAACCAAATGTCTGTTTACAGACTATAAGAATGGAACTCAGGTTGATACAAATGTTTTCCTCGAATTGCAATTGTTTTGGTTAAATATGAATATACTTGGACAATAACTTGATAGCTGTTTTTGAATAGCAGAAGTAAGTCTTATAACTTTAATTTATAGTGAGTATTGTTTTCTCATTTCATCAATATAGAAATTGGAGTTGATTGGTGTAAATTAATGTATAATAGTGTGGCAAGTTCAAAGAACTGTCAAGTTCATGCGATATAATGAAATTAATAGAAAATCCAAAAGTTTAAAAACATAAAAAAATGCATTTATGTAAATAGGTTGTATTATGTATTAATAAGCTAAAAATAAATGTTGCATTATGAATATATATATATATATAGAAGAACAGGGACATTGTTCAACAAATATCTAAAAGATATTTTAGGGATTTAATACTATGCTGTAGTGTCAAACCAGAAAATATCCCTAAGTTGAGCGAAACAAGTGTGCTACATGGTCATAATGCGAATATAATTCGGGCTTTGTAACAGACTCCAAATTATCCATAAAGTTTTAACTAATAATGAATCAGATTACTGACAAAGCAAATTGAAATTAATGTAAACTCTGATTTTTTTAAAGTTACATATTATTTAACACTACGTTTAGTTTCTTACGACTTTACAACAAAATTCAGACAGTATTCGCAGAGTGAAAGATAATTAATTGAAAATATGGTATACAATTGTGGTATTATCGATTGTTTTAGAGGTAACTGTGTGATTCTGTAAACACGTCGTAGCCTAAAGGTAGAGGCGTATATTACAGGGTTGTCATTTAAACCAAAAACTATTAATGAGTGCTCTTGATAGACAATATAATATGATACAGCTTCAGAAGGTATTCTGTCTCCTTGATGTGCGGGTAAAGAAAAGAGTAGTTTAGAATCTGTGAGAGACTTAGGACTTTTGGATGGTGTCTTTAATTTGGCTTCAAGTTATGACAAAAATATTTATCCATGGGTATACAATATACAATGCGTAGAAAAACAGTAAATATGTGTGATTTATTCGTACGTATAGTAGCTTCCCTTTAGGTTTCCGAATTCAAGCTATAATTATATTTTTTTGTTTTAAATTGAATTATATAAATTTTTTATGCTTACATTATTCTTATTTTTCAATCCGTGCCATGAGTTCACTGATATATCAGCAATGAATTTGGTTATTTCCGAATAGATTGATCTCATTTAACTCTTTTTGTGGGCTAACTATAGCTTGCATAGCATATTCTTTTTGGAACTGCAGTTGGAGCATTACTTCCGCAGTAATCATCCAAGTAAGTCGAGAAGATTAGGTTAGGTAAAGGCAGGTTAGGTTAGTTTATACAACCCATTAGTAAATAACGATATATCAGGATCTCTGAATAAGCACATCGAGAGCCTAGACTTCGTTACGCATACTAAATTGAAGCCTATTTTGTTTCTGCTTCCCAATACATACTTTCCTTCAGCTTGGCGTATTGCAGTTAACTTTTTTTTTTTTTGCTTGAACTATCCTTGATCGGGTTCACCATGCAGAGCGCACTCTTCTAAACTATAGATTCATATTTTTTTATGAACTACGAGACAGTCGTGTCCTAAATTTAGTCGGAAGATAGACAAGGCTTCGTTTTGATGTTTTCCTTTGTTGGTCTTCCAGATTTTTTTGTTTCCACATTAAGCATAGGTAGCATGAGTAAGCAGTATTGATGCATCTTGTCCTATGAGCACATAAAGACAATAAAACTTCTTTCTGTAAGGTGCATAATATTTTGCGATGTTGTAATAAGTATAGTGTATGCATTTTGTTGTGGATTTGCTTTTCTTGCGTGTGTAATGAACTATGACTGATGTGTTTATTGGAGCCTAGAACGATTTAGAAAATATATGTGCTGTTTTAAGGCATAATGTAGAATAGATTAGTTATGATTTTACAAGTATACATATCTTTCTGTTCTGTATAATTATTTTACGGAATATAATATTTTAATTTTCATTTGCACACATTGTACAGGGTGTATTAAAGGTCACTATCTCAGGAAATTGGGAGAGTTCGCAGAAAATACTTCAGATTTGGAATCGGAGACCTTGATTTCTAATCTTGTGAAGATACAACTTTCCTTCAAGATATTTTTACAGTATATATACTCAGACTCTGCCGCACACTGCGGCCTAAACGAAAACAGGTGGAGAAACGGACTTCAAATTTGGGCTTAGATACTTAAATTTACTTTGCCATTTTCAGTTTCGTGAGACTAAAAAAAACTTTCCTCGGAATATTTTTGTACTACCTCCTTTCGTGAGTACATATGGTGCAGAAATGCCGTAAATGAAGGTTGTGTCCTCACAAGAGTAGAAACAGCCTCATAAATCAAGATCTCTGAACCGAAATCTGAAGTATTTTTTTTCGAGCTCCCCCTATTTCCCGAAATAGATAGTGACTTTTGAAACTCCCTGTATATTAATATACATGTGTGTGTTAATTGTAATGTATATATTATTATATTGTTATTTTGTATGCTGTGTGCGTGTATAGAGAGATTTTACGTGTTGTAAATATACAGTTAGTAATAATTCGCATTCTGTCATTTTATAAAACCACCTTTCAGTTTAATATTGATCTTGCGAGAGTGAACTCTTCAATCGCAACCGGGGCAGGGTTTCAATCAAATTTCATAAAATGTACTTCATAACAGTAATTCCCAACTCCTAGGATGCAAAATGATCCCTTTGACTCTTGATCATAAGAAAAATGGTGTACAATATATAACAACGCATTGATAATAGATTCTAATAGATTTATTTCACCTCCTTAAAGTACAGATGCTTATCAGAATAATGGAAACACCTGAACGAAAGTGCAACTTACCAGATTAATATGGTGTCGGGCCACCTTTCGCCTTCAGAACAGCCTTGATGCGACGTGGGATGGAGACATAGAGGTCGTGAATGGTAACAAGTGGAATATTACACCATTCCTCGTGCAGGGCATCGGCCAGTTCTGTGAGAGAGGATGGAGGTGGAAATCGTCGCCGGAGTCGTGTTTCCAAGATGGACCACAGATGTTCAATTATGTTGAGATCTGGGGATTGGGCGGGCCAGGGGAGGTGTTGAACTTCATCCCGATGTTCCTCAAACCACGCTGCAACAACTCCAGCTGTGTGAATGGGTGCATTATCATCCTGGAATATGGTGTCATTGTCCGGGAACAACATAGGATGCAAGTGGTCTCCTAAAATTGCGACATAATCGTTGGCAGTGATGCGTCCGCGAAGTGTGACCACAGGACCCAATGAAAACCATGATATTGCGGCCCACAGCATCACCGTACCGCCGCCATGTTTCACAGTTGGGCGGAGACACTGCAGATCATACGCTTCTTTGGGCGTTCTCCACACATAAACACGGCCCGTGGTTTGGAATAGGGTGAATGGTGACTCATCCGACCATACCACACGTTTCCAGTCGTCAACGGTCCAAGTTGCATGGTCGCGGCACCATTTGCGGCGTGCTAAAGCGTTCTGGTCCCTGATGAGAGGTTTGGCCCGTGCAACACGACCCCGTAAGTTCATGTCATGTAATTCGCGGCGGACTGTGATTGTCGAAACAGGTTGGGGGAGGTGCTGATTGAGTTCCTCCGTCACTTGCGTCGCAGTGGCACGACGGTTCCGCGTGACAATGCGCTTTAATACCCGGCGTGCCCTGTCACTGATGCTTTTCTTCCGCCCACTGTTCCGCTTCCCCGATGTGGTTTTCCCGTGTGTTGTGTAGGCCGTCATCACCTTCGACACTGTCCCTGGCGACACACCTAACACACTAGCCACTGCCGTCACACTCACTCCACATAACCGCGCACCAACAATTTGCCCTCTTTGAAACTCTGAGAGGTCTCCCATTTTACACTACCTCCGTCTGCTGCAGCCACTGCACACTCCTGTTCCACGACGCCTGACGTAGTATGGAGACCGACCTAACACACCACCACCAGCAGTCCGGCGCTGCGGTCGCTACGACACCACTGCCAACCCATACATCTGACGTGTTGCCAACTACAGGTGTTTCCATTATTCTGATAAGCATCTGTACATATAATAGACGTGAGGCCTGCGTTATGGAAATAAGCTAAAGGGGATCATCTGGAAAGTTGTATGTTAAAAATGGGGTCAATCTTTATTTTGTTGCAACTATTGCTCAAATCTAAATAATATTTTTCTGAAACACAATTTGATAAACTATACTGTTTGAGAACTCCACAAACAAACGCTGTTCGCTAGACAGTATTATTTTTCTAAATATAATAATACGTTTGTCAATAATCTGGGACTTGATGATAATTGATGAAACTGACAACGTTATTTTCGGCCCATGAAATTAAAAATTTTTAACTGCAAAACTGCTGTGAATATCAAAAAATGTTTCGTACGGGGTTGTCCCGTTCGTAATGAACTTTCCAATAAAATTAAAAATTACTCCACTTTTTGTAACCCCCCCCCCCCCCCCCGAAAAAAGGATTTAAGCTAAACCACTGGTTTATCAATATCAACATTGAAATCTGGATTTGCATATGATATTCCAATAGATTCACAACTTTACATATATTTTTTTTTCCCACCTATTGCCGCGGCACGACCTTACAGAACCACCCTGTATGTCTGGTTGGATTGTTGATATAACTATTAGACTGAACCTGCAAGTGCTTATCTTCGTGTACTACATACACCCTTACTACAGGAATGGTAATCATTGTCAGATTTGTTTTCCAGTGCAATTTTACAGAAGCAAATTAATACGTCCATGCAATACCAACATAGATGATGGAGCAATTTGAAAAAGAACAACCGTTGGGGCTTTCACTGGTGTCGCCAGCTTTATATGGACAAAAAGGGAGAAAAAAGTAACGTGACGCTGCAAGAATGAACAAAGATGACAACGGTTAGCAGTATTCAAGACTAACTCTTATCCAAGTAGAAGCAAAGTAAAAGTCATAAAAAGCGCCTCTTGTTCAGTTTCATACGTCTGTGAACTAATCTCCATTTACTTCTATCGTGTTAGATTCTATACATATGAAAATGTAACTGGGTAGAAACGTACTACGCAATGGCAAAATTCGTGTCTCTTACATCTCAGGTGAACCGTGGGATTTGTGCTGAAAAGGAAAAGATAAGTACGAACTACAACCTAAAATGTGTTATACCTAAATGTATACCCCCCCTAGGTTAGAGGAAGTACGAATGTAGAGTTTTGGACAACAAGGAAACGAGATAAAGAAAACCAAAGGACACAAGCAACCCTTGTATTAGATCTTTCAAACCTTTGGGTTCCCAAGTCTGAGATGAACTAAATTTATACGGTACAACTACTACTCTGTATAACCTCACTTTGTGAGTGATAAGACACATTACGCCACATAAATTACTTTCTTGAAGGAAAAGAAAACAACAGTTATTCTTTTGTACAATATTATTAAAATTATTCAATGTATTTTCTGTAATTTCTGGCATTTTAATATTCGTTAATAACTCTTTAATTACCGTGGTTGAAAAGAGCTCTTCAAGTAATCTGCAGTAATGTATTAATGAGCGATTAAAACAGTCCTTGCGTACACTTACATATATTGGATTATCTATGAATTTCAGGAAGACACGTGTAATATAAAAATGCTAATTGATTTTCTACAATAATAAATGCTCAGAAGGATGTGCGTGATGTCATATATGCCCCTCCTCAAAATAAAAAAGGCAGTGTGTCTTGAAACAATTTGAATACCTTTTTTATATTTTTTTTATATTATGCAACACACAATTGGCTTCTTGTGTAGGATACAGACGTTTCTTTTGTTCGTGGTTTCCTCAAATCTTGCGATGTTAATTTAACTTGATACGGATACATACATTAACAGCTGACCTTGTGTTGGGTATTTGTTAAAACTTTTATTGCCTAAACTGTATACAATGTTTTGTAAGGTGTTACCTAAATCTAATACTATTGTGTTTGGGGACAAGATCTTTTGTGACCGTGTTTTTACCTTTTTTTTTTTTTTTTTTGTGATTCTTAGATGGAAGATAAAAAGTCTACACATCATTTTTAGCAGATAACCTCTGTTTTTAGAGATCGATACCCGACGCCTCCACCACGTAATGTTCCTTTAGTTTTGAATTGGTAGAGTCAAGATACACGGGAGTGGTTTCAGCCCTCAACCCTTTATTTATATACAAGAACAAAGTTAATAAAATTACCGTCCCGAAGAATACAGTTTACAGGTATTTAAGTATGGACGGTTACAATGGAGTGATCAGATAGAGACTGTGGAAAATAGGAAGACACCAGTTCCTTAGCAAGCTGCGTGTCGGGAAGTTGCATCAGTTCCTTTGCGCACTGCGTACAGGAGAAATATTAAGAGTACACACCAGTTCCTTAGCGAACTACGTGTGCGGATGACACCAATTCCTTAGCAAATTACGTGTCAGGTGGTTGTACCAGTTCCTTGGCGAACTGCGTACAGGATAAGTTAGGGTTTTATAAGTGAGAGTGCACACCAGTTCCTTAGCGAACTACCTGTGCAGGATAGTACCAGTTCCTTAGCGAACTGCGTACCAAGGATGTTCCAGTTTCTTAGTAAACTGCGAACGGATGAAGGAGAGGAGCTGACCACCTGGGGAATGAGTGATGACTCTTGCTCTGTGCAGGTCCTTTTTAAAGGTGATTGTAGGGGTGGCTCCTCTTGTTTCTCCTACTTGACTCCAGCTCCCTCTGTCTTCCGTTATTCACTCCATCTGGTGTTAGTTTTCCGAGTTGACCGTCGTCTGCTCCAATGTGTGTGTATGACTTGTTTACTTTCATAACCACAATGTTTGTTCTATAAACATGTATGTTATTGTTTATACAATGTCCACGTGTTCGTAATACACGCTGGTCATTACGATATAATTGACAAGTTAGATGAATTGACCACTTTTGTTAATGTCATTTTATGGCATAGTCTATTATTATGTCCTTTTTGTAAATCTAAAGAATGAAGTAGTTGATAACAGCGAAACTAATTTCGCGTAAACCTTTCATGGATTGGTACATTATAACAGTCCTTGACAGGTTATTTGTTGCACTGAAAAGTGGATCAGAGTTCCAGAATGTTCGGAAGAATGCATAACATTTTCTCAGAGGCCAACCGTCAAAGTAATTGTTGTTATTATTTGTTTAGAATGGTTTCATTTTTTGAAAATCTTTTATTACTTTTGAGTACAAAAAAACCTTGTCAGTTATAGTTAAATTGTTGTCTGATTGTTTACAAAACCTATTTTGAAAAAGGTATTTTCTTTTTTCACTAAAAGCTTTGTAGCCAGACCACATAGTTTAAATGCTAAGGTGGTGGAGTTTGAATATGCAGTAGGAGTAGGGAGGCGCCTAGGTTTGATGATTGAGATTTTTGCTTTGCTATATAACTTTTTGTAATATTAATAATTAATTAAAACTTTGAATACTTTTTTTTTTCGAAGACTGCTATTCAGAGAGGTCATTCCTTATACTTGTGACGGGCTTGGAAGAATTAAGTTTCAATTGATTAGGTGCTAGAACTTTAGTTTTGGTTTACTTTATTATTAAAATGAACCTAGAGATTTTTATTTTGATGGACAGATGAACAGGAAATTGTTTTGACCAATGAGAAAAGTGTGTTATTTGGTAAGGCTATATGACTAGTAACTACAGTTTTGAATTTGAGTCGTACTGAAAAATTGGAGTTAAGGTATAATTGACCTTAGAAGATATATTTGTTAATACCTCTAATAGCTTTCCTATATGAGTTTTGTACTCGAGATATACTTTTTGTTTAAATTTGTTTTGAATTACTTTGTGTAATAGAAGGTTATTTAATTTAACTTATAACCCGCTGCATTGGAAACAAAGCCACTGTAAATTACGCTAGCTTGGAATTAAAAAATCTATGATTTCATTTACCCAGAGGGAGTCAAATATTATACCACCTACATTAATATAAAAAAAAGATAATGCTTTTTATTTGCTTGTATGACAGCACCTTTGCATTACCTTCTCTTTGATAACCTTTGCTTTAGAGTGAAGAGGTCCTGGATTTGATTTGTGACTCAAACTGAAACGACGAGAAAGTCGTAAAAAATTAACTTTTATTCGTAAGATGACAGCACCATCACCTTGTCGTGTTGAGACAGCTATCATCATTATCTGTAATAGATCATGCTTATCTAAAAAAAAAAAGTGAAAAATAACCTTTTGTGCATTTGCGACGCAAGTGAAAGCAGGTAGTGTTAAAGAAAACCTTCGAATTTGACCACTAAACCGGCTTCACTTTTCTCGGCATTGCTTTACTTAGATGAACAGTGCCCGTTAGCCCCGCTTTTGGGTCATAGCTTTACCGTTCTGTATTTAAGTGAAAGTAAAAAAATATATAATGTGACTACTAACCAGCCTTTGTTTTCTCGTTACTCTGTTTTTGTGAGTAGTACCCGTGGGGACTGTCTCTGGAACGTAACTGTATCATTCTGAACATAAATCAGGTATCGTTAAAAAATCGAATTTGACCGCCTTCGCTGGCTCGGCATAAACCGTTTCGAGTCGCTGGCTTAGCGCCTCAACCCACACGACTACCAGGTCGGCCTATGGTATTGGAACAAACAAAAATAATACTTTTCATTACTGTGTTTTTTTTGGAGAGTATATAACTCTAAAGTATTAGAATACTTTCAATTAATTGCACTAAATAAAACAAAAATGAAATCAACATGCCAGCGGTAGGAATGGGACTGTGGGGACACGAACCGGAAGAAATATTGAAGAAATTTAACGAACATGATAAGAATAGCAACAATAAAATTATTTTTAGAATGTATCTAAATGATAGGGATTTGTTTAAGAAAATTCTTAATAGTAGTTGAACAAATTTCAGTATTTTCTACACTCCAAGAAAGAATGAAAAACAAGTCTCGAAAGAATTGGAAAATAATGTGGAAACAGCACTGAGCAAATTAGCTATAAATATAACAGATTCGGAAACAGAAACTGATGAAGACAAAGAAGAATATATTTCAACAGGAGATACCAAACAGCTGAAATCACCTTCACAACTGAGAAGAGATCGAAGGCGACTAATGGACTTTAGGAAGAAGAGGAAGAATCTAATTCAAGGAGGTGAATTAACTGACTATAATAGTAACGAAGCGAAAGCTGATGTAAGTACCCAGACAGTAAAAAAAAAGAGAAAATGGAATGATTGTTTTTCCAAACTGATAATGGGAGAAAAATTCGAAATGACAGATAAACTAAACATAATAGAAGAAGAAACCAAACCATTGACGATAAAGACAGAAGAATACAAACCTCATGAGGATGAAGTGGATGAGTGGGAACTACTGACTGGGGGCGATCCTATGGAGGCGGGCCCAAGTGGATTCAGGGAACGGAAGAAAGAATATAAAAAATCAAATTGGACATCTAAAATAGAGGAAAGAAGATATGCACTAGCTATGCTGGAGGATCCGCAGGTCCTGACCGTCGCGCTCAGGCATATTGTCCGGCGAATTCATGTAGACGGTGACAGCATAACGTTTCCTACACCTGATGCAGTGGATCGGATATCTCTCAAGAGACATAACCTGCCGACGGAGCCTGGAGAACTATTGGACCTAGTGGATGAAATCTTCGAACGAAGGGACGAAGTTTTCAACCTAAATGAGGTCTATAATGACTTTGTGAGGGCGCATGGCAGGATGCTGCTGGATCCGAGGGAATCCTGACCGCACTGCTATGTGCGCACTAAATATCCAACCTAGCATGCGGCCGGAGCGCTGCTCTATGCTGCAAATTAATGCACAAGGCTCCAAAATGGTAGTGGAGATACGGAAATTGGCAGAAGAATTAAGGACAGACGTTATTTGTATTCAAGAGCCATATGCTTTTAAAGGAAAGGTTATCAATTTTCCAACAACAGCACAGATTGTTGCTGGCAGTGGAAACCCCAAAGCTGCAATAATAAATTTAAATAGAAACTTTCAATTAGTTGAAATAACCCAACTCACAGATGAGCACACAGCATGTGTTGAGCTATTAACCAATTTTGGAAAATATGTATTAGCATGTATTGTCAATATAGATTTGAGATAACACCATTTATAAATAAATTAAAATTAATAATTAACACTTATCATAATCAAAATTTAATAATCTGTATGGATTCAAATGCTAAATCTCCGTTATGGTTCAGCAATGTAAGGAATGACCGTGATAGAAGACGTGGAGAAGAGTTGGAGAATCTCATCATGGCAAACAACATCTTAATATTAAATAAAGGAGGACAGCCCCCAACCTTCAGCAACAGAGCCGATGCAAGCACTAACATTGATTTGACACTGGCAACACAAAATTTATATAATAAAATAGATAGTTGGCAAGTACTTGATGGACGTACAACAAGCGACCATAACTCTATAATTTTTGAAATTAAGTCAGCACATTATGCAGCACAGGGCACCGTTGAAGAAGATGATTCCCTTAGGTACAGCATTCACAAAATGAATTGGGATAAGTTTAAGAACAACTTGTTTTTTCCACAAGTGGAGGATGGACATGTGGATGAGGTTGCAATAAATTTGGAAGAAGCTGTAAAACGAGCAATCGGGGCCGCTTGTCCACCGCAGGGGGAAGCAAAGAAGAACATCTGGTGCAGAGAACTTACTTGAAAGAATGAGGAGAATTGTCAGAGCAAAGAGGAAAAGTTATCAACTAGCGCGGGAACCGGAGCTTAGAAACAGAAAATTAGAAGAATATAGAACAGCAAAAAAACGAATATAAGGAAAAAATAATAACATGCAAACAAGAATCCTGGGACCAGTTTGTCGAGGATAACTTAACGCTAGATCCATGGGGTTCCCCATACAAAATTTGTATGGAAAAAGCCCTCCCAACAACATTAGCAATTTTTTAAAAAAATGATGGAACATTTACCGAAACTTGGCAGGACTCGGCAAACTTGCTTATGGAGGAACTAATACCGGCAGATCAAGAGGAGGGTGAAACGGAAGAACACAAAGAAACTAGAAGAGAAATGAAGAATATTTTAGATAAAACGAATACAGAAATGAACAAAAATTTGGAAGACTTAACCATACAAAATTTTGAAGTAGTAGAACCCTAAAAAACGAAAAAGCTCCGGGACTCGATGGAATCAAATCGGAAGTTTTTAAGAAGATCAAAGACCTATGGACTCCGTACCTGGCAAGGCTCCTCACGGAATGCTTAAGGCAAGGAAGATTTCCGGCTAGATGGAAGATGGCTAACTTAATAATATTTTTGAAGAGCCAAGAAAAGCCAAGATGCAATCCTAGATCATATCGTCCCATCTGCCTCCTGAATGTAGTCAGCAAGATCTTCGAGAAAATTATAATAAATAGACTGCAGGCGGCTCGTGAGGGACTAGCTGAAGATCAAACTCAGTTCGGTTTCAGGAAAGGCAGATCCACAGAAGATGCGTTGAATAAATTCTGCAATAGCGTGCGGGGGGCGGATGGTCAGTATGTCTTGGCTATATATGTTGATATTAAGGGAGCTTTCGACAACCTGTGGTGGCCGGCCCTATTTGTCAACCTGCAAAAAATTAAAATACCAAATTATATAATTGGGGTACTCGGGGATTACTGTGCAGGCAGAATGGTTAGCCTGTGTGCCCCGGGTGAAAAAATAAATAGAAAACCAAATAAAGGTTGCCCACAGGGATCGGTCTGTGGCCCAGTTTTCTGGGACATATGTATCGATCCCTGCATCAAAAAGATAAACGAGATGAGAGAGGTAATGTCCATAATTGCCTAAGCCGATGATATTGCCATATTGATTGAAGCGGACTCGCGACGAGAAATAGAAACCAAATCGGAGAGGGTACTCACAACAATATACAACTGGTGTAAAAGTAATAAGTTAGCTGTTTCTCCTGAAAAAAAAACACAATATATGATTTTTAAAAATAGATTAGAAAGAAACCCTGTATAATAAGCATTAAGTATAATAATCAAAATTTAAAACGAGCCAAATCATTTCGATATCTAGGAGTAATCATAGATGAGAAACTAAATTTTATTGAACATGTAGAAACAATAAAGAACAAAATAGTTAAAATTGGCAATAAAATTGAAACATTAGCAAGAACGAGATATGGACTACCGTTGAAATATATAAAGTTATAGATTATTAATTCAATAGGTACTTATGGTGCAAGTGTTTGGGCACACAGGCTGACGGAAAATAAAAAGTTGGCTGAAAAATTGGATAGCGGGCAGAGATCTGTGCTACTGAGGACATCAGGCGTTTATCGGACTACACCCGGTATAGCTCTGAATATTATGCTGGCAATAATGCCCCTACACCTGGAAGTTATTAAATCAGCATCAATGTATTGGTTTAAGAAAGGAAACTTAATTAGAGTTACAGAAATTTTGGGAACAATGCCAAATTGTAGAGCAGACATAGAAGAAATGATAGTAAGGAAATGGCAAAGTCTTTGGAAACAGAGTAGTAAGTCTAGAAGATTGTTTAGAATAATTGATAATGTATCAACTAGACTGTACTGGAAGGAATGGAACCCAAGTGGGGGGACTGATACAATTTCTAAGTGTCCACGGGCCTTATAGGGCAAAGTTATTTGAACTTGGCTTGGTGGACTCTTCGGAATGCGAGTCAAGAATCAACACCGGAGCACGTAGTTCTTGAGTGCCCTAACAATCAAATAAACGATCAGGGAACAGAATTGCAACAGATTATTGACTTAAGAAGAGATTTGCAAGAGCATACAATTCGGGATATGATAAACAACGAAGATTTACGAAATTCCCTGGATCTACTTGCGGTGAAAATTTCGCACATGTATAAACAAAGATTTGTAAATAGGAATTAGAAGAGGAATTACAATTTAAATTACATAAGTCATAACTACTTAAGCAACTGTACATACTGTAAATAATGCGTGATCGTGAAACCGCGCTATTCGTTTGTGTCGTGTTCGTGGGTCTTGAATCGTTGGCGTGATTGCAAAAACATTCGTCGAATATTTAAAAGGGAAGGAAAAATATGGTTCATGCGAACTTTGTGGATTTTCCATCAATTCCACGGTCATGGCCATTGCTTTCCTTCGAAAGATCGACGTAACAAGTATAAATGTGCGAATAAATGAGGAATTTGATAAATAATATTAAAAGCCCCCGAGCTGCTGCAGACTGACAGTCAGGACAGCACCAAAGCTCTGGATGCAGAGAAACAGAAAATAGCGTTTTAAGTGAAAGTGTGTGTGAAGAAAATTAGTGAAATAGTGTGTGGAATAGTGCTAAGTGTTGTTTGGTACAACGATATGGAGAGGAGAAGAGGAGGAGCTCCTGGAATCAGCCCCGATCGACAGATCTGGAGGAGAGATCCCGCTGCCCAGGGGCCTGAATCAACTCTACCAATCAACACCATCGCCTGAAGATGTATGAATGAATGTATGAATGTGTTGTAATTGTATGTGATGTCCATGTGTCTTATAAATAAAAATTAGTAGACTACCAGGAAATAATAATAATAATATGTTATTGGAGGGGATGATAGCCATTAGGCTGGGATTTTTAGGAATAGTCAGTAATGTTGGGAATAGAGATAGTATTATATAGTAGTATTGGGAATAGACATACATTGGAGGATTTTGTGCAAGTAATAATAACTTAATAGGTATAGATAGATAAACAAAGTAAGAATGAATAATTAATAAAGAATAAGTAATGAACATAATAATAATTGAAATGATTGAGTATGAATGGAAATTTAAATAAGAGCTACAAGTAAATAAGTATATTTAAAGAATCTAATTAATTAATTAATGACATAATAATAATAATACTAAATACATAAATAAATAAGAAAAGAATAAGCTTAGCTGTAAATTGTAATACTTGACTCAAATCTCTTTAATGTAAACAATGTATATGAAAAGAAAAAAGAAAAGAAACTTAATTCCCCCAATCGCGGAAATAGGGCCCAGGATTGTCCGCCGGGAACTGGGCTATTAGAAATAACCCCTATAGCCCTCCCAACAACATTAACTTTGAGTAAACAGGTCCTATCGACTCCGTGCTTCGATGCCGAGCAGGGATCGACTCGGGGAGACGAAACGGGGGATGGCCTACCCCAACTTTGTGGAGAATCCGTTTTCGATTCGTTGTACCCCTCAGGTACTCGAAACAATGTTGTGTCTAGAAGACAAAGAGGTAGGGGTGGCTAGGAGTCCCAAAAATAAATTTAAAAAAATACAATTTTGTACATTCGTAAAAGCCTGTAGTGTTAAAGTAAAACAATCGGGACTTTACTATTAACCCGTCTTCGTTCACTCTATATGTATAGAAAGGATCGCGTGTAGATAGTGGTAAAGCTGTGAGGTAAGGGTAAGGGCACGGAACAAATGTAGCATGAGAATGTCTGACGACCACTTACACTATCCTCACATAGAAAGAAGTTACACATAATTAAGAGCAACCAGCAGCAAGATGGTGTTTTTAATATTTAACACACAGGTTGCAGCACTGTTCGCACAGTAGTAGTAATAATAATAGGTTAGTTACACTGTCAGCTTGGTAACTTCTTTCCGGATATGGTAACATTGTTACCATTGGTAACTAATCTGTGGATGGTAACATTGATTAACAACAGGTGTAGCGAGTTTCCGCCGGTGACAGAGTGGCGCTGCTAGTGTTGAAACTCGATACGTCGAATTAACACGGAGCATAGTTGCCGAAATACCTTAGCGCCCTCGCCCCATTCCATTACCAGCACAGCACGGATCCTTCTCTCCCTTTTTTAACACAACCTTTCCAAGCGCCCTGCCACGCTTTTCGTTCCATCGTCGCCAAATTTCTTTAAAAAAAAAAAAAAACCTGAAAGATGTAGAAATCACTATTATTTTCCACCACCAAAGAAATTGTATTGCAGGGAATGTACAGTAAGGTCTGTAAGGTTATGTTACATATGTTACCTTATTTTCAACTTGTGTTCATAGGAACTTTGGTCGTACTTTGTAACTGGCTTCCGAAAACAAATCTAGTTTCTCTTATGAAAGGAATGCATTAATTCGATCATTTAGCAATATGAAACTTTAAAAAGGATATTATTGACATGGAGCTCGATTTTTAGTTTCAACCTTCTTTTAATAATGCATATTTAACATGTCACCGAGGCCGTTTATCTCTCCTCTCTCCCTCTCTCTCTCTCTCTCTCACACACACAAAAAGAATCTAAAACGTTTGAAAAAGTGTGAAAATCATACCTAGTATGGTATGGGGCCTCCTTTTGCGTCCAAAACAGCTTGGATCCGACGTGGAATGGACTACACAGCTCCTGAATCGTGGTGCGTGGAATGTTGTACCATTCTTCCTCCAAAACATGCTCCAGTTCTTTAAGGGATGATGGTGGAGGGTAATGAGACCGAACACGCCTTTCTAACACAGACCACAATGGCTCAATGATGTTCAGATCTGGTGATTGTGGGACCCAGGGGAGGTGTGATAGCTCCTGGTCATGCTCCTCAAACCATGATTGCACCGTTTTTGCAGCGTGACAGGGTGCCAAATCATCTTGGTAGATGCCATCACCATCCGGGAACAATGTGTGGGCCATGGGTAGAACCTGGTCCCCCAAAATGGCCTCATACGCCTTAGCATTCATCATTCCACGCAGGGCTATGATGGGACCTGCAGAAAACCACGATATCACTGCCCATACTGTAACAGAACCACCCCCATGCTTTACAGTTGGGCGCAGACAGTCTGGATCATAGGCCTGCGACGGTGTTCTCCCTACGTAAACACGACCGGTTGTTGGAAACAAGGTGTAGGTTGATTCATCGGAATACATTACGTGTTTCCACTAATCAAGCGTCCACTCCTTGTGGTACTTGCACCACTGGATACGCCGCTTCGCATTTACTGCTGTGACCAGAGGTTTGGCGATCGCGGCCCTGCCATGACTTTTCATTTTATGAAGTTTCCGTAGCACTGTTTTTGATGAAACCGGGTTCTGTAGGCCGGAATTGAGTTCAGACGTAATTTTCATTGCGGTGGTCTGCTTTTTAGCTGCTACAATCCGTTTTAATGCCCTCCTGTCCCTATCGGACAGGATTGTCTTTCGACCACTGTTGTGCTTTGCAGACGTTGTTTGCCCATGCATTGTGTATGCCCTCGTGACATTGGACACATTGCCTGTCGATAACCCAACAATGGTCGCCACTGTTGTCACTGAAGCTCCAACCAGACGGGCACCAACGATCATGCCTCTTTGGAAGTCTGTCAGGTC
>JAGDQP010015532.1:0-24146 GCA_022664845.1 Lepisma saccharinum
GTCCCATCATAGCCCTGCATGGAATGATGAATGCTAAGGCGTATGAGGCCATTTTGGGGGACCAGGTTCTACCCATGGCCCACACATTGTTTCCGGATGGTGATGGCATCTACCAAGATGATTTGGCACCCTGTCACGCTGCAAAAACGGTGCAATCATGGTTTGAGGAGCATGACCAGGAGCTATCACACCTCCCCTGGGTCCCACAATCACCAGATCTGAACATCATTGAGCCATTGTGGTCTGTGTTAGAAAGGCGTGTTCGGTCTCATTACCCTCCACCATCATCCCTTAAGGAACTGGAGCGTGTTTTGGAGGAAGAATGGTACAACATTCCACACACCACGATTCAGGAGCTGTATACGTCCATTCCACGTCGGATCCAAGCTGTTTTGGACGCAAAAGGAGGCCCCACACCATACTAGGTATGATTTTCACACTTTTTCAAACGTTTTAGATTTTTTGTCCCACCCCTGTATGTTTAACGAATTTGCTTAAAGGATTTTGGAAATAATGCCACATGAATATTTATTCTTGCAAATTAGTGTGAGTCGTACGTTCCAAGTAATAGAAGAGGGATTCGTTTACAATTTAACACTTTTAGAAGGCGAACATTGTAGTTCAAGCCTATCCGCGAGGCGGACTTCAGTCTCCCAGCGGGAAAGTTTTTATTGATTTGCGGTGACAATATTATCACTGCAAATGGTAGTAATACAAAGACAAGTTGTTGTAAAACTTACAATACCAATAGGAATAAAGCTACTACATTTCTGGTTGATTTATTGTAAATTCAACAATAACGTATTGTTAGTTTGTGTATTGTAAGCTGTTGAGAACAACCATAACAGTGTTACTAAATTAACAAAATACTCTTAACAATAAAAGTTTTGTCAATGCAACCATAAAAAGTATTAGTTTCAAAATAACCACATTTTGTAGTCCACTTGAGCATAATATCGCTATATCTACTATATTATTTTTAGGGTGTGTGTGTTCCTTCAAGGTGGCGAAACAGGGGGCGAAACAAATGAAAGTCACTAGGGGATCTGGTCTCTTTCTTCGAATGGCCTTGCATAATTTGTTAAGGATGCGGCAATACCTGATGGCATTCACAGTTTCTCCACGTTCCATCACATCGTTAAACGGTATACACCGCGATTGTCCCAGAAGACTGTGACCGTGATTTTCGGGTGGGACGCCGTGATCTTCAACTTCTTGGAAGGAGGGGACGATGATTGTTTCCATGTCAGTGAGGAGCGACGACTGCTTGGGGTCGTCAAGTTAACAATTGTCTCATCACCAGTGACGATGTGTTTCAAGAATTCAATCTCCTCCACATTATACCACTGGACATGGGTCAGAGTCATGTCTATTCGCGTGACTATTCGGATAGCAATTTCGGCACCCAGGCTGAACACACTCTGCTGTAGCCCAAGACTTCCTGCATTAATCGGGCTAAGCCAAAGTTGCCTTAAGGCCTTATATAAAATTCAATTCCAATTTCAACATCATGCATTACGTAATGGGTGCGTTGCGATGAAATGTTTGCTTTCTTAGCTATCGCCCGCATTGCGATTCTTCGTCACTTCTTTGACCAGTCCCTCAACCAGCACCGCAACAACCTTCCCAGATGAATACAGTTTGTGGGTTGGACAAATACAGTTTCAGCGAGACATTACAACAGCCAGAAACAGGTTGATATGAAGTCTTCTCTTATACTACTCATTTCGGTCATTTAAGCACGAGTCTGCAATCACCATTGTCGTCCATAGAGGTATTGAGTAGGGCGTAACTTGGTCGACTAGGTGAGTCGCTGGTGACATAACTTTCAATAATTTTATTTGTTTGCATTCTATTTTGAATGTGGATCAAGGTAGTAATAAATTATACATTTCCTTGATAATTCATAAAGAAGGGCGGCGTCTTACAAATTTAATAGTGGCAAATTGACCTTATATTATAATGACTCTAAATTTACTATTTAACTGAACATCTTTGTGTTTCTGAATTCAAAGTTGTAACAGAGTGGAACTTGGAAATTGTGTGACCTTACTCCAATCAATAAAATACGCGTAGATTGCTGACTTACAATCTTGTTATCCACCCATCGTCCATTGTGACTTAAATTGTTTGCTCAAGAGTAACACTGATTCGCGTTTACGTGATACCTTACGCTCGCGATTCCGATGTGTACTCTTTGAATTGCCGATTCTAAGAGAGATATCTCTCAATTCTGGGTATCTTTACTTTTCAAAATGAAATCTGTTACTTTTGTCCTTCATCGCTTTTATCATATTCCTTGAGTCAGCAGTGGACATGAGGTGAGCGGCGAAGAATTGTTTTGTTTTCGTTTGGACAACCGGATTGTATCGAAGAATCTCACAATCATTAAGCTTCTATTGTATCCTCATTCGCAACATGTTTCTGTGACGTCCAAGGTTTATTAACATTTACTTGTAAAGTCACCTTTATTTCCTAACCAAATAATATTGAAACTTGAAATAACTGCTTTCTCAAAATTGTCAACTTAGTCGCTATTACTTCAACTTCTCGCGTCTGTCCCCTAAAGTGCCCAATTATACTGAAGTGTCCTTTGTTGACTACTTTCTACACAACTAATGTTTGCTCGGACAAAGATTCTTAAACTAACTAATATACGAGGTCTGGCTAAAAAATAACGTGACTGGTGCCAAAACTACGGTTTATTATCACAAACTTGCAAATTAAAGGTTTTCCCCTTCAACATACTCCCTTCCCCTATCTATACAAGTTTGCATACGAAGTTTCAATTGTTGGAAGCAGTTGTGGAACTCTTCAGGTGTCACCGTCTTGAGTACCGGTGCCGTTTTCTGCATCACCTCTTCCACAGTCTGAAAATGAGTTCCCTTGAGCTTGGATTTCAATTTCAGAAAAAGAAAAAATCGCACGATGCCAAGTCCACCGTCTCGTCATCAGTGACGATTTTCGTTAACAAGTCCGATTCTGCTTTCAGGCGTTCCATTGTGTCACTGCACACGTGTTTCCGGAAGTCCTTTCTGCTCCTGTGTGAGTTTTTTGGTACCACTTTGTGCATGTTCAAATGGTCGTGCAGAATTTCGCGGACAGACTCTGTATCGATGCCCATCATGTCTGATATAATTCGAATGCTAGCCTACGATCTTTCCGGACAATGTTATCCACTTTTGCCACATTTTTCTCTGTTGTTGCTGTGACAGGATGACCCGGTCTTTCATCATCATCAATGTTCTCGCGTACCTCGCTGAAGTGTTTATGCCACTCAAACAATCGCGTACGTGACATCGTATTTTCACCATACACATCCTGCAATAGTTTCACACACTCACTCGGTGATTTCTTTAATTTCACCAGGAATTTCAAGTTAATGTTCTGCTCAGTTTTCACATTTGCCATTTTCCGGCAACACGATTGCACACATCTCCCTTTAATTGCTGCTCACAGACTAAACCCGACTGAGAGCGGCAACTCATGTGCGTCATTCTCTTCTTTAAGGTTCAAGGTTGCTCTGCGGGCATGCGCTCCCCACCGCTCCACGTATGCTACTGACAGGGTTGCCAGTCCCGTTATTGCTTTAGCCAAGCCTCGTATGTCTCTTAGCTTTCTTGTCTTTTCGTTAAAACTTCGTATATTTAATCACCATTATGTAGTCTGGACGGACATCAATTGGTTAAGTCTCACACAAGTCTGAGCGGTGACGTTCCCTCCCTTGTTGAGCTTCTCCACGGAATGGATGGGAAGGTAGTGGTTAAGTCTTATTTTCTTGTATCTGTGTATAACCTCAAGTTCTGTGCACGGGTCCTATGCGGTGACGCTTTCTTTGTTTGCTGTTTAGTTAGGAACGGAATCTATGGCACGCACTGAATATAAAATGTATAGTAAACATAAATAAAAATCGTTGACTGAAATATCCTATGCTATAAATATGCCTGAGATGGTAGTTTAAATATTTTGTCTACTAGAAGAAGCATTCCACTGAATAACGCTGTATGTCAAATTTCAGCAGATAAAGTGACTTCGCTGCGGTCCGCCATCTTGTTTGTACATACAGCGTTGTTCCACTCAGAGACCAGTTTGCCAGCATAGTAGTGCTATCCATCTCTTGACTAATGACGAAGCGAGCCTTTCGGTATATGTCAGTCATGTTCCGTACAGCATGATTCCACTGGTAACTCAGCACATTCCACAATATGCCATACAGAGTTATTCGGTGGTATGCTTCAAATATACAAAGATGAATATACAAAACGTGTTATAAAGAGAAGAGAACCTAACGGGCGTAGCTTAGTTGATAGAGCGTCCCAGGGAAGGTCCTAGGGCCGCCCATCCTGACTGAGGTTTTACCTGTTACGTCAGGCAAATGCCGTGATGATACCTAAAACACTAGGTCTTGGCCGACTAACTTGCGACATCTTCTTCCCCGCTCTATCTAGGCCTGAGATACCTAAAGGCCATAAATAAATTCAGAATAAAGTAAAGAGAGAGAGAGAGAGAGCAATTTCTCAAACCTCGTGGTCCAGTTGGTAACGTCGTGGACCTCGGATCGACAAGTCAGGCTTCGGCCACTGGCGCAAATTTCCCCTTTCCTAACCCTGGTAGAGATATCGTTAAGGGAAGTCATCTCTCTCATACGTAAGAAGCCGGATCCCAAAGTTTCCAGGTCAGTCCCTAAAAGAAAAGAACAATATAAGAAATGCACTAATTGTTTTAATTTTTACTTGATTTCAAGATAAAGAGAAAAGCTCAATGTTGTCAACATATTATAACATAGCGTGCAAAGTAAGGAAAGGAATATTTTGTAAATAAAAATTAAGATATGCGAATACAATCCACTTGGCAGTCAGTACCATTATAATTGGATAATCAAAGTGCATAATTGAAATTTCAATTTGAATAATTCTTACTTTCTGAAATATAATTTAATGAACTTACAGTTATGTTTCTAAAGGTGAAAACACATATTAAGTTTACTTTTGGGGAAAATTTTAGGAAAAGCAACGCATGTAGCTGGAGTACGCTATGCCTGGATTATGAGGGCATTGGTTTTGAGGTTTTGGGCGTCATAGAGAGTTCGCCTAATTAGATGCTTTCGCTGAAGAGTTTCTCCAAGCACAAGGTCATTCTTTTTATTCGTTAGCATGCACTTTATGCATGGACAGATAATTATTGACATGAGAACTAATCTGAGTGTAAGATCAGAGACGCTCTGTGACACAACCGCGGGTTTAACCATAGACCTCGGGATTAAAAGAAACAGATTCCTGCGACCAAATACCATGCCTGTGTGTGAAACAAATGGCAAATAGTAGTGGTCTTTGCTAGTCTGTTGTTTTTCTTACTTTGAACTTTCTAACCGACTTCAAAAACGGGAAGATGTTCTCAATTTCATACGTACGTACAGTATGTATTATTTTCTATCTTTTCTCCAAACATAATTTTTGACTTGCAACAGTGTGTTTAACAAAACATTTCGCTCTCAGTACCCATCTTTCCGCGTTGGTCTCGTTGCATTTTCTTTAAAACACATGAAGAAATAGGTAGGACACCATAAAAACACACGTTATTATTACGTACGGCGAATGAATACTAAGACTGGGATAACTCCTAAATCACTATGCATGTTCTTAAGCTGCACAAAAAGGGGTGGGGTTTGATAAGATAAAGATAAAAATAAAAAAATCATGAATTATTTCCGTTTTTGTAAAAAAAAAATGGGCTAAAAACTGAAAAATAAAATCACGTTTAAGCTTTAGCAGCAAGCGCTGTGGAGCCTTATACAACCACTCTTCAGCAAATACTAGGGCTAGGAAGAAGGTTGAGTTGTCCTTAGAAAGGTCTATACGGGAGAAATTTAAACATAATTATGTAGATCATACATATTGTAAGGACAGTGCCAGAGATAGGGGAATTTATAACTTAGGAACTACTAGAGGTAGGAAGAGGATTGAGGTGTTGTTGGAAAGGTCTCGACAAGACAAAGACATTGCAGGGTGGTGGCGGAGATAGGGGATAATTTATAACTTAGGAACTAATAGAGCTAGAAAGGTAGTTGAGATGTCGTTGGAAAGGTTTCGGCGAGACGAGTTCAAGCCCATATAGATTATCCAGGTCACAGGTAGGGGTGGATGGTTCCTGAAAACGTAAACCGCGGTTCCGGTTTGCCACTCGAACCGGTTTGGAACGGTTAACCAAAACCGATCCGAACCGTTTCCAAACCGAACCGAACCGGTTTGAAGTCCAAACCGACTGATTCGGTTTAAACTACAAACCGAACCGAAACCGGTTAACCGTTTTTTGGAACACCCCTAACAGGGGTCGGGTCCCGAGATAGGGGATATTTTCCAACTGAGGAACTACGTTAACTAGAAAGGTGCTTGAGGTGTTGTTGGAAAAGATTCGTCGAAATTTTTCAAAACGGAAAATTGATCATCCAAATAGATGTTGGCTGCTGAGACCTGGCGATAACTATATGCACAGTCCCACAACTGGGCTCTGCCGCACTGGTTTATGAATTAAATTGCTTTCAATGACGCACTTGCGAGTAATAGTTCGGTACCTCGTGTGTACAGGCTATGACAACATACACATAAGCCAAGTAACTTGAAGTTCATTTAAGGTATGAAGGTGAAAGTTTCCAGTCAGTGATAATGTAAACAGTACAAATTGTCCATGCCATAGCCTGTCAGTGCAATGTCAGAATCACACAGTGTTGCCAACTCAAATACAAAATTATTGTATGATATCTGTTTCCACTTATGTTTCCCATAGTTTGCAGTACTGTTTGGTATAAGGAAAAGAGTATGTTTTGTTGTTCGCATTCATTTGAAACATGTAAAGAATTTATTTGGTTTCACTGAAAAACATATTATGCTGAGTTGGTAACGCTGCACAATTTGTGACACTGATATCAGAACCTGTACTGTTTATGTCATGACTGAAAAATTGCACGTTGATTACTTACCTAAATGAATTTGAAGGCATTTGAGTATAAGTGTAAATGTCACAGTCTAGACCAAGCTTTCTCAATATATATAGCCCGCGTTACACATCTGAACCGCATGGATATTTCTGTTGGTGCGCCATCGAAATAATCAGATTGAGAAAATCCATATTGAATAAATCGATATATATATTTTTTAATTCTTGCTTTACGGAGGAATGTATTGGTAATGCGAGGCTCGGTGGAGTCTTAATAATCCAAGGTTCTCCCGAATGGGAAACCAAAATTCTTCTTAGTGAACTACGTTTACACGGTAACACCATGTCACATAATATACAAAATAAAGTGTATTTCGTTCTTGTGCATTATCATACCTCAGGTAGAGCCAAAGTGTCACTTGTAAGAGGTGATGGCAAATCTCCTGATACCTGATTTAATGGAGTGATAGCTGGAAAAGCGGCACATAGGAATCTTTCTCTAGGCATCATTTTAATTATATTTAATTATATGTGTTGATCTATTTATAACATTTGAAGAATTTGCTGCAAAATTTGAATTCTATAGATCAGAAGAGCAGCTTCAAGGGAACTGATTCTTGTACTATGTTCTATGTGTGTTGTGGGAGAAAGTCAATACTGGAAAGCGGATTTTCTTAAGCAAAGTGACCCTTCTGCAGAGTCATCTGATATGAGAGAGCAGGAAACAATACAATCAAACTGGTTCATTAGTTGTTATGAAACTGCACATCTTCCAGCATCTTGTTGCAATAGAACACCAACAGAAATCAAAGTCAGGCGTTCATCTCTCCTATCCATAAAAAGACTGTATTTC
This sequence comes from Lepisma saccharinum, assembly GCA_022664845.1. Lineage (NCBI taxonomy): Eukaryota > Metazoa > Arthropoda > Insecta > Zygentoma > Lepismatidae > Lepisma > Lepisma saccharinum. Next base: position 7,787 of record JAGDQP010015532.1, read on the forward strand.
ATATATTGACGTTCAGCTGATCGTACCAGTGGCATCTTCGATTATGATAATTTGGTATATAGAACTAGGCATTGTTTATTTTGTAAGGTTAAGAGTGTAAATTGTAAACTTTCATTTTACACAGAATGTTTTAGTAACTTCGTTCACTTCCAGTAACTCAAAATATTTGTTGCAAAGTTTTGAAACAGAAAATTGAATATCAAGTACATTTGGAAAATGCGATAATGAGATTCGGAAAACCTGTAGTGTATCTCTACGGAGAAACTACTTGAAATTTTCGAATGAAAAATTGTAATAATATTTCATTTCTTTGGAACAATCATTAACCCTGGAACTCAATTTATGCTTATGAACGACACGTAAAAGAGCGTGGCTGGTTGCAAATAAAGAAAGGTCAGTCGTCTCAGATTCGTATAGGACCTCGACATCAACTAAAACGTTTCCAAGGTGCTGAGAAAGACATCCCTGCCGTGACTGATCATTTGATCAGCAATGCCAACAGCCAAACACATCTTCTTTCCAAAACATAAATTTTAAACGTGGTATCAGTTCTAGGGTTAAATATAGAACAATGTTTACTACGGTTAGGTATTGACGATAACTAATTGATGCATATCTACACTGTTAAAAATGTTCGGAAAGTGCCTTGATTTATTCAATAATGTTTCAGATAAATGTCAGCGATTGCAGTAATCTTAGAAAAGTACCGAGGTATTTCGTTTGCCTTATTGGAAGGTCTCAATTTTCAATTCCAGTGATGTGATGTTCGCACATAGGTAGAAAGAGAATGCAGTTTGTTATCGTTACCAAACATATAATTCTGATTATGTGTTTGCTGACGCCATTTTGAACACGCAGTTTAGTACAAATGGGAGATTGCGATCCGTAATTTACAAATAGAAAAAAGTTATTAAAACATTGCGTAAGTCGTGGAAGTATTTTTGTTTATGTTTTTGGGCTTTCAGCAACGTATTTCTGTCTCTCTATACTGTCTCCATCAATTGATTCCTTATTAGTAGCAATTTAGTCCATTCAGTAAGACTCTGTACTTTGCTTCACGTTTCTATGGTTCTTTTCCTAAACCTGAAAGATGGTTGTTTTTCTATTAAACAAGTTACTGAAAATTTCCAGGCAGCGATAGTTGCCTAACTCTTTCCAGGAATGTATCTGAAAATTACTGTAATGTTACGTCTGCAATTTCGCTTTTTGCCATTATCTAGGAAACTACTGTGTGTAGAACGTTGAAAAGAAAAGGTTAATGTGAATGTGGAGATCTCACTTTCGTATTTACGGAAACAATGACACAGGAAATACAAGTAAAGAACGATCAACTTATTAATGTCAATATCAAACTTGTTAGTTTTAATTTTGTTGGAAATATTACTTAACTCTAAAAACATTTACACGAAAATACTTGATTCTTCTGAGAAGCTCTTGTGAAAACTTCCCTGCTGCAATGGACTTGCTGTTACAAACAATCGACTATTGACTTCTTGAAGCGTGTGACCTTCTTTGGTGAGTCTCATCTTTGTATGTGTCTCAAGATGTGAAACGAAGTGTAATAATTGAAGTCTTGTGTAAAGATCAAATGAAGTCTTAAAAGCTGTGTATAAACTGGAAAGTATATGTGATTTTTAAGGGGGAGTTTTACTTACAAGGAATTGGACTTTTGCTTGAGGCCACTATGTACCTGAACCTGTACTGCTACATGCGCCTTCTGAAAAGTCAGTGGAACCTTTTCTGTAGTATCTCCGTAATGAACATAAGATGGAAGTATCTGTAACTTCGAAGATGGCAGTTATGAAGGATAAAATGATAAAAACTTAATTTGTTTTGCATGTCAAACATTCAACAGCATCCTTGCACTTACTTATTATAGCCAGCAAAGGTGCCATATTTGGATACAATATTTGTGGAACTACTTGAAATAGAGAAGAAAATACCGGCAGATATATCCGATCACTCTGATTGACCTTAGCGATGCAAGAGGAGTTGCAAATCTATGTCAACTGCAAGCGTTCATTGGTGGAGTCAATTCCAGACTGAATTCAAGCTATTATTTGGAACTAGGTAAGCAGTACCAGGAATGCTTTTAGATTAACATAACTATGTTAAAACGCACTTTAAATAATCTAGTTGTTATTTGCAGAACTCAATTTATTAGTTCCAGAACTTTTCTCACATAGTAATAATAAGTAATATTTTGTAGTATGTTTAGTACAATCAATGTAGTATTCTAGTGTTTAAGCGTAACATACATCGCAGCGAACGGGAAAGGTTTCTGCGAGCTTGAATTTTTACCGCTGGGAGAAAATTAATTCGTGTTTTCTTTAGCATGCATATTCACTCTACCCTAACACGGAGGATCTAAGTGCTGTGTGTAACCGCAAATCTGCATGCACTTTCAGGACGTTCAAGCAAGAAAGAGGTGGGCACACAATATACGGAAACGCTCTTCCTATGTTCTATCCATCTACTTTGTGTTTGTTCAGGTTATTTTGGTTTATATAGTGGGTGTGGGTAGGCGTGTGAGTGGGACAGAGTGAGAGACGGAGTAGAAGCGATCGTCAACGGATTTAAAGGTAGTCTCAACAAATTTTGCAAAAATCAAGAGGGGAAGTGACTGATTGATTGCAAATAATATCGATTTGATGAATGAGATTTCTTGTCTAATGTAAGTTGACCAGTCGTCCTTTTCTTCCGGGGAGAGTCCCCTAATTTTATTCTTCTTGTCTCCTTTAAATGTTTTCCTCGTATCTTTCCCGCATGTTCTTACTCTAGTGTGTCCCAGTATTTACTTGATTTTTCTCCTATGAAATTCAGTTCCACGAATGTTCCTAGTTTTTCATTCTGAAAACCAAATTGGCTTTCTGAAAAGTAGTCGTGAGATATCACATTCTATTCCCCAGTAATTATTATTATTAGGCATAGTAACTATGCAAGAAGTCGAAGGAGACTGTCAAGAGAGCATTCAGCAGGGTGAATTCAATTTCTACTATAGAAGATCTCAGTCGCACCATTTTGGAACTGGATTCCTAATTAAGAACAGTTTTTTTCGGAGGTTTGGAGTTATTTGCACATCAACGGGGCAAATTTGTTGTTCCCGGAGATATGATACTAGGAATGTTTCAACGTCATTATGTTCGTGCTCTGGGAGAAAGAACGTCTGTTCCCTGTCAATCATGAAAGGCACTGTTGAAATGCGACAGTGTATAATTAGGAAATAATTAAAAACTCTTCTTTGCCTTCTGGATCACCGGGGCGAAATTGGGTCACCGAGTCCTCGCGCCCAACTTGACTCGCATAACCCGATTGAGCCGGTCACTCGTTTCAGCTCTGGACTCAGCACATGCACAGAGAAGACGATTAATGTGACAGAGACGCCGCAGATTGAAGGAGAAGTTCACTGATTGAAGCTTTGGATTACTGTTGGCAGTATTTGTATAATGTCATACCCAATTATGTTTGTTATTGTAATGCAGTCATTCAATCACTACAAGGAATTTAGCACGCTTCCTGTCTTTGACGTTACCGACGATCATATGAGCTGGTTAAGGTAATATTAATGAGCTAAGATCTGAGAAAACGAACGAATAAATTATTTAAACGAATCATTGAATTCTAGGTAATTTAAGAAGAAGTGATAGAAGTGTCTGGAATCCTTCAAAATGTGAATTAGGAACACTATCGAATGAAAAACATTGCTCGGTTTTGCATGTGGAAATACTGTCGATGGAAGGCGAGAGAAGAGCCATCATGTGAAGTGAAAAGTAATAGCTTTACAGATGTATGTATTTTGAATTACGCAATCCAACTATGTGTGCAGAAACCACAAACGTCACTGGTTTCTTTTATTTTGCAGTAGCTGTAAATAAAACTATACGTGATGAATATTTTTGAGCTCAACATTGCAGCTAAAGCGGACAGGTATTTCTTATTTCTACAAGTGTTTACAAAGTTCGAAAATCAACGTATGTTGTTTTTGCTTTCAGCGAACGAAGCTGAAGACTATAATAATTAGACAATATGACTCTGAAAATACGAAATATAAATACACAGAGAATTCAAAGTACTTTTTTTTCTTGCAAGAAGGAAATTATTATTTGCAGATAATGAAAAATTTACAAGAAATAATTAAGCAATTATAAAAATGAGACTAAACAAAGTAAACAGAAGTTGCTACGGTTCGTACACCCAAAAAAAAATATTGTTGTTTATTGCCACCCCAAAAGGTGTAATAGAACATCTCTACCTCTACACCAATACAATTCCAGTGCTGGGTAACACCAATTCTAGTGTTGGTTAACACCATCCGGGGTGTCCAACACAATTTCTGGTGTTGACAAACACCTCTACCGGTATTCAGAAACACCGTTAGGAGTGTTAATAAACACCATTGAAGATGTTCCCTAACACTTCTAGCGATGCACTTTAACACTCCTAACGGTGTTTCTGAATACGGGTAGAGGCGTTTGGCAACACCAGAAACAGTGTTGGACACCCTGAATGGTGTTAACCAACACTAGAATTGGTGTAGAGGTAGAGATGTTCTATTACACCTTTTGGGGTGGCAATAAACAACAATATTTTTTTTTTTAGGGTAGTCGTGCAATGAATGACTCCAAAGAAGAAAAACTGCTTATTAAACTTTTAAACAAAAACATTGAAACGATTTTATGATAACAAAGCTTGCGAGAATTGGAACTTGAGTACCAAAATTCGGAACAGGTGGCTTGGACAGTCCTCGACCAACGTATGGAAGAAGCATTTAAGTCGCTGATAAGTTCCTTTTGATGAGCTTATTATACCTTTGAAACTAAACCTCCATCCTTTGTGCTTTCTTCACACAACGTGCATCTATCCCAAATAAATCAATTGAAGGTAAACGTTTTTTTTTTTTAAACTTTTAGTGCTATATGTGATTTCTGGATATTGATGCTATGGTGAAACAAAAAGTGAAGAGACGCAGACGGATATAATTCGTAGATTGTATACAGTAATCTACCGATTATTTATCCGCGCTGCTGACTGGGTGGGATAGTGTGAACAATAAAAACCGCTGTTGATCAGGAAATCAATAAGGAAACACATTAAGAACGAGAGAATGCTAAGGATGTGCCCACACAATCAGTACACCATTAGTCACTCTTCTGAATTATTATATATCAGTGTCCTTTTAGTACATCTGCTCACTTTTCAGATCGCAATCTCTTTTATATATCTTTGTATGAGACTCAAAAGGAAAAAATACGGTGTATCAACCAATGACCTCTATCTAAAAGCGATACTGGACTAACTGCGGTCGTTGAAAATGTCATGAATACGTGAAGCCAGAGAACGGAGAGGACACTTAATATCGTTTGTCCACTTCTAGTCTAAACCAATATAGACCAAATGTTTGGTTCTAACCCAGTTTTTTACGCTTGATATCGCCGTGTGGCTCGTTTTTTTTATTTATGTCTTATTTCTTACAAAAAACGTAAATATTATTTGCAGTATTTTCTATTATATGCAGAGTACGGTATACTAATATTTGAATAACTCAGGAATTAAGACTTAAATAAATAAAACGGGTCACACAGCGATATCAAACGTAAACAACTGAGTTAGAACTGAAAATTTGGTTTTTGAACTGGAAGTGGACAATCTAGTTTAAATGTTTGCTCTGGCGTCCATCTTTCAACACTAAGTAGTCACTCCAGTATCGCTACGTAGAGCTCGTTGGTATGAACATTATAAAGAGAAGAAAGAGGAAATCGCTTGTGAAGAAACATACCTTTTTGATCAAGTAAGCGGAACATTCATAAGGAAATGGAAAGAAACAAGACACAAAAGAAATGAAGAATAAATGGATGAACTGGAACAAAGAAGTGAAAATGAGTATGTTTTGGAAGAAATGCTGAAGAAAGCACACGAAACCTTGCTCCACACTATTCCGATCCCGTCTGAAGAAGCAAATAGTTCAGGCGAAACTTTTGCGATAATAGGGTCTACCCTATACGTTTCATCGTACCTCTTTCACTTATTTCTTGTAGAATCTCGCGATAGACAAATGGAAAACGTGACATAGACGATAAACTAGAGTGTGTTGAAGTAATAAAATTTGGAATGGTAAACCAATATTCAATGACGTGGAACAAGGTTTTGATTTTTCAATTTATTTTTTTTTTTCATTCCTTTTTAATTTTAATCGTTTCCGATTTTGCAGCTTAAGAAGTCTCTGATTTTTTTATTTAAATATTTTCCGATTTCTCGGTTGTAATTGGTTTTCATTAAAATATAATTCTGGTTTCGTTCTCTTCCAATAAAATTAATTTCTACACTGAAAATCAAAGTACACTTACAGTGCACAATATGTCTCGAAGAAAGTTCACAATATGTTCCAGTTTTACCATGATTTTAGTGCACAATATACGAACTTTTCGTGAAATTAATATGAACTACACCATATTGTTAGTGCACAACATACGATCTATTGGTGTGCTGATACCTAATTCACACACAAAAAGTTCACTTAATAGTGGCAAATGTACTAAAAGTGATCTGAAATATTTTGAACTCCAGATAACGTGAATTTCGGTAAATAAGAACGTAATGTGTAAACAATATGTACTAAAGGTAAGAAGCAATTAAAAGGTCACATTGAGTACAAAAAAATCTTTCAGTAGATTCACATGAAGTTTACATGCGTTAATATAAAGTTCATTTTTTGATGAAGTTTTTGTGTGCTTTTTGTGCCAGGGGATTTTCAGTGTAGTGATTTCGATTAAAGTCATTTCTGTTTCAATTATGTAATCAAAAAATATCGGTTTCGATTTTTATTTATAAAGGTTTCGATTTTGCGATATAGAAACTGATGTGGATTTATATATATATAAAAAAAAATCGATTTCTTACTTTCAAAATCGAATAGCCCCATACAGACTTTTGCACAGATAAACAAACAGAACCTGATATTTCATTCAAAGCTGAACAAAAGAATAAAAGACTAAACAAGGGTTCACATTGTCAGTCAAGTTTGATCAGATATCGGAATTGAAGCTATTTTAATCAAACTATTGCCTCAGTCTTCAGTCATCGTTCAGTCTTTCGCTGTCTAGCCACAACGATTTGGCTGAACGTTTACAACAGCCTGGACCGGCTGAAGGAAAATAGGAACGAAGGAAATCTAGGAAGTGCACAACGAAAGAGTCAAGAATGAAAGGCAAGCAGACGCATAGTGAGGAGGAAACTAAGATTGAAGGTAAAAAGTTAAGGAGTGAGAATCTTGGGCTAACTATCAAACTCTATGGCTTATGGAACTCACAAGTTCATCGCCGCAGTAACAAACGTTCGCCATTGGATTCTATCCTGGGCAACATCAAGCCACTTTTCATCACGAACACATTCTTCTCGAAGATCTCTTCTAATATTGTCCTCCCAACGACGTCTCGGTCTTCCCAGTGGTCTCCTACCAACCAGGATAGAATTTATCCCCATCCGAGCTACATGGCCTGTCCACCTTAGTCGTCGCGATTTCATTATTTTTACAACATCTGGTGAATCGTACAGTCCGTGGAGTTCTTCATTATGCAGTCTTCTCCATTCTCCAGTCACCTTGTCCCGTTTCGACCCGTATATCTTTCTTAAAACCTTGTTCTCAAATACACGTAAGTTATGTTCATGTGCTGGGGTCGTACTCCAACTTTCGCAACCGTAAAGTATTACCGGCAGAATAACCGTTCTGTATATTTTCAATATCAATTTCAATTTCCTTGATATTAATCGCGATGATAGAAGTTTTTGGACTGAATAGAAACATGCGTTGCCCGATATTAAACGACGTTTTATTTCTTCCGTGACCTCATTTCTGTTTGTTACGTATGCTCTGAAGTATTTAAAATTTGTTTCTTTCTCTATGACCTTATCCCTAATTCTTATGTTTTTATTTCCTTAATTTCCTGTGTCTCGGTTTGTTATCATGTATTTTGTTTTATCTATGTTTAGCTGTAGACCTATCTCATCGCACGCTTCTACTAAGGCATAGGTGTTGCTTTGTAGTGCATCTATTATATATCGTCCACTATTAAATCTACATCATCCGCGTAAACGAACAGTTGATTCAGAAAATTCAATGATAGTCCATTTTTGTCCCCTTTTATTTTTAAAATCGCATTTTCTAAATCAAAGTAAAACAGTAGTGGTGATAAGGCATCGTCTTGTTTCAATCCGTTGCGAATCTTGAAACTAGCTGACATATTATTACTTATCCGTACTCTGCTTATGGGGTCACTAAGACACATCTTCACTAGTTGAACAATTTTTTCGGAAGTCCAAATCGTATCAGGATACTGTATAACTTTTCCCTTTTGATCGAATCATATGCTTTGTTAAAATCAATGAATAGGTGGTGAACCGTCCCACTGTATTCCCTTTTCTTCTCGAAAATTTGTCTCAAGGCGAAAATCTGGTCCAACGTGGATCTATTTCTTCTAAATCCATTTTGGTGATCCCCAATTATTTTAAAGTTGTGGGCTAAACAAGAAAATTAAAAGTGGAAGATAATTTTAAGAGGTACCGGTAACCATCTGAATCGGAGCGGAAGTCGAAGAAGGCTCTGATTTAGTGAGTACAATTATGTTTACTTGATTCAGTGCTGGCTGATCGTAGAACATGAAAACAAGGAATGAATGACATAAAACGTATTTTCTAATTAAAATTAACTTTAATTCCGTATTTTGTGTTAACATAAACAACTCTTAACTTAAGAATTGCACACAATATTAAAGGAAATATTTCCTGAAGAATTACACAACAGAGATCAATAAACTAAGCACTTCATGAGACAGTAGGTCTAGTGTGATGTACCGCTAATGTGAATTTAAATTCTAAAACTAAAAGCAAAGCACAAGACATAAACTTACAGACTATTGAGAGTTATGCCAGTGTTTATAAACTTACAGACTTATGCCAGTGTTTCTTTCAGGCATGTTTTCGTGGGGAGCTTTACCCTTCAGGAAGTTTTCAACCGCACCTCCGAATGACTGACTTAGTCTCAACACTTGAATTATTCATACGTATACTAAAATATTTATATAAACAACACATTCTATAAATATTGTTCATGTTATTTTAAGGTTAACTAAATAAATACGACATATTGTTAAGTAGCATTATTGTTATTTTATATTTTATCAAATTGCAGTCAATATGTCGTATGAAAATATGTCAATATTTATAATTCTCGTTAGCCCCACGACTCCCCCCAAAAAAATCTTCTGGAAGAAACGCTGAGTAGAACAGTCAGTAGAGTGCTTGCTTTGTAGCCAGAAGGACCTAGGTTCGATTCCCGGTGCCAGCCATACTAATTGAGATATTTGCTGGTTTACCTTGGTCACATCAGGTTAATGCTGGGATGGTACCTTGAATAAGTGCAGGGCTGATTCCTTCCAAAATCCTTCCTCTATTTGTATTGTTGTTAAATATATTTAGTGGCAAATAGTCGGATTTAGGCTGTTTATGGATGTTGCTAAATAAAAAAAGAAAGAAATGACAAATTAACTTGTTTTGCTAAACCGACCGCAATAAGTGTATCATTCATGACAATAAAAATTAAAAAATCCTGATTCAAATAATGAAAATAACACCTTTAATTCAAGTATCTTGAATAACTTTCTAACATCTTAATTTAATTCTCAGATTGCATTCCATCTCACTTTTGTTCTCCTAACTCATACATTTTGTGTTGAATATGCAAAAGCTTGTCTTCGCATCAGAGACTGAAAAGATGTCAACACTTAATCTTCCCTTCTCCCTGACGGTGAAGAGAAAGTTAATTTGAAAATAGGTTTCTAGACCAAGGACATTTCAAAGAATAGAATCTTATATGCTCTTGACTGAAAAGTATACAAAACGTTCCTTCCTTTAATTGACTCCTAAGTAATTTTTATTGATTTATACTCCTCAAGTAAACTCATTTTGTCCCCTGAGTAATTTGCATTTGAGACGTCAAATTGAATTCTTACGATGAAGTTAATCACTAATAGAATGACACCGATCTTTGAGTTGATAAGTACAAAGCATGTAATAATCGTTTGTTTAATAGAGTGACGTAATGTGAAGGCAGATTTCATTTCAGTAATAGGGTAGTGTCTTAAGATATTGATTAAGAAATTAAAGAAACGAACTAAGTCCTGTAAATATATTAGTGATATTCCAACAATACCAAAACTCAAACTCTGAATATTATTTCATGAAGTTATAAACTATTTCAAAGTTTTTCTTTTTTAAAAAAATAAAAAAGGGGATCAGTTCTAAAAGCAAACATTAGTCCAACAACAAATGTCGACTCCAGAAACCAAGGAATACATACAAATGACATTGACAAATAAAAAAAATTGAGGTAATATTTTATGTAATCCGAAATATATGTGACACAATATTACCGTATCTTGTAAATGGACACAATAAGTCTGAACGTTTCTTTGTTCAAATTATAATAGTTTTGTGTCACAAAATATTTTCGGTTATACTGTATATAAAAAAATTCGAATTATTTTATTAATCAGTTTCATTTGTACCTCTTGGCTCCTGGAGTCGGCAAATAATATTATAAGTAAAGTTAACTGAAGAGGCCAGATGGAACATGGGGAGAGATTGCATTTAAAACATCATCATAAGCTCACAAACTCACGTACATACAAACGAAGAAGCGAAAGTTCATATAGTACTCTACTCACTAACATTTCGAAGCTATAAGTACAAGGATTGTGCTTTATTTAAATCTCCTTGATCGCTACTACATGTACACTACGATTCATAGAAAAGGTCGAAGAGTACATTTGATAACTCTCATAAGTCTGTCAATGAGGCATAACCAAACCAATATTCAAAACAAAGAAAAGTAATGTTCTCATGCGTGAAAAAAAGCAGCATACTTGATCTAGGTGGGAATTGAGCCTGCTATATGCTGGTCAGCAATCCAATGCTTTATCCCTTACACTTGCCACCCAACTGCGAGAGAACGCCCTCGAATATATCTCTCTTGTCCTGTTAGGTACTTGAGAACAACTTTCAAAGAATTCTTAAATCTTCCTTACTTCTGACGTCTTCTGCTATATTTTTGTTATTGAGGCAAGATATCGGGTCTTTTGTTATAATTGTAAATTAAACGCGATTAACTTCGTCTTTCGATAATCTTCGCGGTAACAAATGGTGGAAAACAAACTTGACTAGTATCCACAATACATTGCAACCCACACTCAAAAGATGAGATATTATCATTTTAAGTTTAAATAATAAATTATATCCGTAAAACATCGGAATCCATTCCAAAAAGATCACAATTTCTATCCAGATCAAGAGTGTTTCGTTGGAAACCACTCTTTACGATTGAAATTCAATTATTTTCGATGAAATAAATTTATCATCGAAAAAAGAGCGAAAATTTTCGCTCTTGTGATTCAGTGTGCGAAAACAGACATTCAAAGTTCCTTAAGAATATTTGGTGGGAAAGGGTTAGAGGAACTATATTTTTCACCAATATGTTTACAAGATGACAATATATCAACCAAAGATTGTCCGAATGGTTAGAACGATCGCTTTCTCTGTGTGTGATTCCAGGTTCAAATCTATGGACTTTTTTGAGCGGAGCTGTTCAGAATCCACTTTAACTTAAAAAAATAGGTCCAATCTTCAGAAGTCAACTTAAGTCCCAACTTCTATACGACGTTGGTCACAATTGAAGTAGGATGACAAAATATTTTTAATGGAAAAATAGTGATTTTACACGAAAGGAATAATTACGAAACAGATGTAGGAAGATGTACAGAAGAGAATCCAGTTGGAACCTCTTATAATACAGATCTACTGAAGAAGAAGAATATACCTGTATTTTGTATCACTGACTCACAAACAATTAAAGGGCTTAGTGGAAAAACGGAATATCCCACAAGATATGCGAAATTGAGATGTTTGCATATTTGCATTTCTAGTACATTATTTTGTCTGCTGATAAAGTATCATGGTGGATGAGTATAAGGGTGGGCCGAATTTTCTTTTTCAGATATTGGGGATCCAGTTGTCATCAAAAGTTGTGCATTGGTACCAAATAAAATCATGCCAAATATGGCCATTCTAAAACAATATTAGAAACTTTGAGCTTTAAATAAATAACTTTTCACAAAAGATTGGGATATAGATGTGTTTCATTTTGCCTCTGTGCCCTATATTATTAATGCAATAAGTTCATTAATTATGTACTTGTGATTTCCTCCAAAAATTAATAATTAACTATTATTTGCATGGCTTACAGTATGTTGCATGTTTATCGCCACAGTAACAAACGTTCAACATTGTATTCTATCGTGGACAAGATCAAGCCAGTTTTTATCATGAATATCTATCTCTCGAAGATCTCGCCTAATATTGTCCTCCCAATGGTCTCTTTCCCTGCGGCTTACCAACCAAGATGGAATATAATCTTCGTTTTTCTTCCATTCAGTTTACATAGCCGTGATTTCATGATTCTCATATTAGCATCTGAATCATACAGTCAGCGGAGTTCTTCATTACGCAGTCTCCTCTATTCTCAGGTCACCTCATTCCATTTCGTCCCGTATTATCTTCCCAAAAACTTTATTTTCAAAAAGTCGCAATTTATCTTCATCTTCAAGGATTCTACTCCAACTCTCGAAACTTAAAGTACTACCGCCAGAATAGCTGTTCTGTATATTTTCAGTTTCACCTTTCTCGATATTAATAGCAAGGCTAGCAGTTTCAGGACTGAATAGAAACATGAGTTGCCCGATTCTAAGCAAAGTTTTATTTCGTTCGTGACCTGATACAAATTAATAACCTTCATTAAAAAACGTATATATATTTGACTTTATGCGCTGAAAAACTAAAATAGAGAATACGAACAACATATTATTACTACTTAAATACGTATGGAGCCACATTTGTACCACGATATGTGAGGAGAAAAGTATCTGCAATTTGGAGTTACACCATGCAGCTGCAACATGCTCCTGAAGTGTCATTGTAACATTGTTAGATACGTCGTAAGTCTGCAACACAAATATGTATGCGTGAAGCATCAGGGAAAGAATATTTTCGTACAAAATTACGGCAGAACAGTGCTGCATCTATACTTAACAATATTATGCGTTGTAATATACTAATAGAGCAATACTATATTCTGCTGTACGTACGTTACACTCGCATTGTATGTCGAACTCATAGTGTGTTTTGTATTTATTCCTACAAGAACATAAACCAGTTAAAGACCGTCACCGGAAAAAAGGCGCTTTTTTCGATTGAAAGCGAATGGGATAACACATAGTAGGCTGAAACTATGTAATGAATTTTTGGAGTCCGCCATTTTGAATCCAAGATTCCATCTTTGCAGACATTTTGTAATATTTTCGTAACCTACTAGTGATGATGTACCGTCATATCAAATTTCGTTTTTCTAGTTCCAGCCGTTTAGGCTGTGTATTCTATACAACAATGGGTTTTGCGGCGATTTTGGATCCAATATGGCGACTTTTTCAAAATTTTGTAATATTTGCTTAATCTGCTAGTGATGATGTACCTTCACACCAAATCTCGTTTTTCTAGCTCCAACCGCTTAGCCTGTGTATTGACTACTAAAAGTATTAGTTTCTTTTAGGTGAGACATACTAGTTCTTGCAGATTGATTTCTTTTCAGTCTCAAGAACGAAAATACAATAATTAAGTTTTGATTCAAGAACGTTATCTGAAACAACGTTAACTCAACTTCAGAAAATATAGAAACAGAATTACAACATAAGTGGATTATTTTTACAGCCTAAGGTCAAATATATTGATTTGAGACTGGAAAACAAAAATGTAAGTTTAAAGCGAAAATTGCATTCGTGCAGATGATCATATTGAAAGATTTGTGTATTAATTCAATTTTGGAAAGCTGATTAAAATTGTGATCGGAGACTGTATCTAAAATGCTTGCCAAAAGATTATGATTTGGACATTCACATTTCTGATCAGAAATTTCTAATGTCAGAATTCCGGAATTTTGAAAGTCAGAATTCCTGAATGTAGGAACTTCAGAATGGCGGAATTCCGAAAAAATCCAAAATCTAAGAAATTTCGAATTACAGAATTCACTTCTCGCTTCCGAACATGGTAGGTTCTCAATAATGTTTGCTGTTAGTTTACCCACTCTTCATCTGTGTTGGTTGGGTTGCATAACATACGCACATTATACAGTAAAAATATACACATTGTAGTGGTTACTACACCAAGTCATAGCTCCCCTCACATTGAAAAATATTGAAATCCTCAGCGAATATCAATTAATTTTATTTATTTAAACGTTACAAAACAGAGTTCATCCTATGAGAGGTCATTGAAAATGTATTTGCTTAATTCATAAATAACAAACTAAACAAGGATAACACAGACGCCATTGTAAGACAAAATGGTTCATTATGAAGTTCGTGAACCAATTTGCCTTTACAATCGGTAGCCCGGGAAACGATCACAGCGATGGTTTACCCAGGGTTTTCCTGTCACATCACGCAAATACAAGGATTGTACCTTCAAAATATTCTCGAATAAACTTCCTTCCAAAATCCGTTCCCCTACCCGGCTTGAGCAAAAATTGCCTAAACATCAATAATCATTTTAAATTCAAAATTTAAATGTATTTCATAAAACAAGAGAAACACTACAGTTTTGATAAATCACTCATTTTCCACGAACATGGTCCAGGATTCAAGGCAGTGAATGATCAGATTTAACTTTTAAGATAAAATGTGGGTTTTGGTTATTAAAACCTCACAATATCCTTTAGGACGCGTATAATAATTCAAACTGGAAAAAAGTTAAAATTTAAAATGGTTAATTTTTAAGCATAAGTTAAAAAGTATTTATTCCTTTCTCTCTAAAAGATTAATACTTTTTAATAATAAAACACTGGAAATCATTAAACGATTCAAAACGATAAGAATGTTGTAGTTAATGCTTCAAGGATGTAAATACAATATTTGAAATAGCGTCGTAGATAATAGTATAACAAGCATTATTATTTTTAATTACAGACCTATATTCCGTAACATAAAAAGTAATTTTATTATCAAAACAACGCATATATTTAATTTGATTTCCTGTATGGAGATGCTGTTAATTACATGTATATTCTGGAAAGAATGATAGTTTTTGTCATTCTTTTCTAAGTGAAATTAACATAATGCCATGCAGGATGTTTGTTCTCATATTTATTTATGTATCTCTATAATGTGGCTCAGACGGTAGCGCGTCTGACTACGAATCGGGCGGCCCGAGTTCAAATCCCGGCAAGGACACTGAATACTTTTCTCGCAGTGTTCCCATGCCTGGCGCTCTGAGTGCACTCAGCCTCCTATCAAATTGAGTACCAGAGTGTCCTTGGTACTCTTGGGCACCTTGGGAAGGTAAAGGCGGTCCAGCGTGGGACTGACCACCACACCTCAGTTAGTACCGTGGGTCAAGAAAATGTGGAGCACTACCTTCACATCCCCCGTTCACGGCGCGTGCGTATCGCACAGGGGATAGTTTTAACCTTTTTACAATAATATTAGGTACTAATTAGGAGGAGAAGGAGAGAGCGAGAAGGAGAGAAAGAGAGGGAAAGAGGAGAGAGAGAGAGAGAGCACGAAAGAGAAGATACACAGAGAGACAGAAAGAGGTAGAGAGAAAAGGTGAGAAAAAGAGAAGGAAAGAGAGAAAAAAGATAGAGAAAGTAAGAGAGACGAAAAGAGAGAAAGGAGCTGAGAAGAGAGACAAACATAATGGGGAAAGAGAAAGAAAAGGTGAGAAAGAGAGAGAGAGAAAGAGAGAGAGAGACAAAAGGAATGAGAGAAAAGGGAAGGAAGAGAGACAGTATGAGAGAGAAAAAAGGAGAAAGAGAAATAGAAAGGGAGACAGAAAGAAGGGGTGAAAGATATAGAAAGAGAGAGCTGTAAACTGTGAAAAAGAGAGAGAGAAGGAGAGAGAGAGAGAAAGAAAAGAAGGAAGAAGAAAGGAAGAAGTAAATAAATAAAGAAAAAGAAACAAAGGAAGGAAGGAAGGAAGAAAGAAAGAAAGACAAAGAAAGAAAGAAAAATAAAGAAAGAATATGGAATAAATAATAGAAAAAATAGGTGAATGTCAGGAATGTGTATTCCTTCCATTAAAGGTGAAATAATGTACAAGAAGACTTTTGTTTGATTTCTGCAAATCTGAAAAACGAAATAATTTTTTTCCATCTCTGAATCACCTCTCTCCCTCTCCCTTCCCTTCTCTCTCTCACACACAACACGCACGCGCACACTCACACACACACACACACACACACACACACACACACACACACACACAC
>JAGDQP010015532.1:24156-42504 GCA_022664845.1 Lepisma saccharinum
CACACACACACACACACACACACACACACACACACACACACACACACTCTGTAAGCAAATCTAAGGATGAAATGTAAATAAACAACTCCGGATGATAGGACAGGAACGTGAATATTTTATGTACGCTGTCAATGTCCTAAAAGCATAATAAATAATGCATGCACAATAAAATGAGGAAGAGAGGTAAACAAATATGTTGCAGTTTGATCTACGTAAGATTGAAATTTGTTAGTTTAGGTAGAATTGCGTCCTAGTACTTCTACCAACTCCATGGGTATACACTAATTCTAAATGCACAGCAACAGAAGTATATTGCAAAGTAATTAAATTTCTGTTTGTCCACATGGCAGGTGTATGCAAATGTATTACTCACTGCAATAAGCATAGAGAACCGGCATTTCACGAATGAAATGAATCAAATGAGAAAAGTAAATGTATTTTTAGCAGTAAGTTTTAATAGAATTCGAAATATAACTACTTACCGGTTGCAGTACGTGTAATAACTAGGTGTGCTATGCTAAAAGTAAGCCACAGTGAAACCAACTCAATAACTTCAATGCTATATAACCAACTCTACTGCAAACCTGGTGGAACATCTAAAGTCCATCCGATATTAATCATTATCACACTTACTGATCATAGAGAGCTCGTTCTTTTCCCACAGAACAATACTTAAATAAGAATAATTACTCTTCAATTTCTCTTCGTGTCCTTCAGACACCAAACCTGTATCAATAACATTATCATGGACTACAATGAACGCGATGTGTTTATATGGTTTGTAACGTACCTTACATTTAATCGATGTTCGATAGTTACAATTATTATTTTATTATAAAAATAGCCCCTAAGTTGTTTTATATAATTTCATTTAAATAAGATAACTTCTTTTGTGGCATCCTGTGCGTAACATTAAGCTATGTAATTCTATCGAACATCTAGTGCGCACAGTTGAACTATAAAATTCTGATTAACGCAACTTAATGGTATGTGCATGTATGAATAAAACCAAATTGTGGAAATAGGTGACTTCGTGTATGACATTACAAGCCGATTATATCCGAGCGTCGATCGGGGGTATAAATAACGAAGAAGCACCCCAGAGCTCAGATCTCCTCGGCCAATGGACCGAACCACAACAAACTCCCTTGCTTCTTGTTCTCTTCTTGGGCATTATCCACCAATAAATCAATTATTATTATCTACAATTCTCTGATCTTTCATTGGTCTCTACTTTATATACTGCTTTATCATAACTGCTTTATCATAAGTGCTTTTTGAATTTCATTCTTAGCAATTACCTACCTACTACCTATTCCTTGCAGCTGGTCTGTGTCTAAGAAATAAGACGTGCAGTGGTACTCAACCTGTGTCTAAGAAATGAGACGCGCAATAGTTCCCAATCTTCTCTGACTACTACTGTGCCCTCAATACCGCTATTTTCTTCTTTTTTTTTATCTATTTACTTGTACTAATTTGAATGTTTACTTTTCAGCATCGCATCTCGGTTTATCTCGCGATCATAGTCGTGGCTTGAGTTAGTACAAGGTATACCAAAGGGTACTCTTCTGGGTCCATTGTGCTGTTTAGTTAAGATAGATTAGGTCTACTACGCCTCGTTTGGTACCATTACATTGTTGGCGCCCAGCGTGGGGCCATCTGCTAGCAGAAGCGATAAACATCATAGTGTGCCTCTGACAATATCGTAATCTGTCGTCTTTCATACATTATATGTTTAAAAATAATTTAATATAAAATAAAAGGAACTCATTTCTTTCGTTTCTTAAAAGGTTATTCTAAATAGCACTTTCTGCCCACTGCATCGGTTACACTATGTTTATCTCTAAGAAACTTTCTATTAGAAACTATATTTATAATTCAAATACAATTATTACTGGAACGTAACTGCAGAAAGAATGCTGATGTAAGTAATTGCAATCATACTTGATGTACTTGATGTACAGTAGAACGTCGTTTATCCGCACGAGAATCATCCGCAACGTCAATTATTCGCACAGGATCAAGGTCGGTGTTTTTTATTAACCACGCGATTCACTTTAGTTCACGGCAACTATATCAGGTGGATCTGCAGTCTTGATGATGACATCCTTCGAATATTTTCTACTCGAAATGAGTCGTCATACGCATACATGTGTAGCCTATGTTAGCAAGTCTAATTTCTGTAATTTTCATGAAATAATGTGAGAGAAATAAACATATGTTCGCTTATCCTCAAAAATCGTTATCCGCACAACCCTCTGTCCCAATCAATGTATATAACCACGTTCTACTTCATTTGATTTATTTGGTCAGAGTCAACTTCTGATTTTGCAAAAGAATAGTTCTTAAAAGTATTACAATCATACAGGATAGCTCTGAAAGTCATACAGGGCTATAAGTTGGCTATTATTGCATATAGATTCTTGAAACATAAAAATGTGCATATCAATGTGCACATGCGAAATCACATTGTGAGGCTAATGAAAGCAGTGACGTCCGGGAATACCTCCCACGGAAAGAGGGGAACAAATTCAAAAATTTAAATAGTGATGTGTGTTGATTTTGCTCTCTGTGATACGAGATCTACATTTTGAACAACGTTTAGAGGAAACACTTTTCGATAGTGCCTACCGTTTGGCAGCTAGAAAAGCTAATTCGTAGACCGAAGATTTCAGGGACTATTCGGATGCTGAAACTCGAATGGAATAGTAATTAAAGATTCGAAACTAAAGTGAATTACGTAATTGGATATGCGAAATCACGCGCAGTGAAATTTCCATAAACAGTGGCGTCCCAGGAAAACCTCTACCGGGGGCAACTTTAGACTTTTACATAGAAAAGAGAATTGATTTTGCTTTCTTTGAAAGAGACACGAAATTTTGAACAACCTTTAGACGAAACACGTTTTGATATTTTGTCCCTTTTGACAGTTACCAGAGCTAAATATTAGTAAACTATTGACCGACCAATTAGTTTTTATAACTCCCAAACAGTATGAGATATCAAAAACATTTCCACTAAAACTTGTTCAAACTTTAGAGTTTGTTTCACAGAGAAAAAGTCAATAGCGATCCACATTTAAAATTCTGAAGTTGCTACCTGTAGATGTATTCTCTGGACACCACTGCTTTGAGTAACACCACCATGTGATGCTACATGTTGGCCTTGGTATGGACACTGTTTGGTTCAAGGACCTATGTGCAGTAAGTATCGAGTTATAACCCTAGTACGAACTTTCAAAACCATTCTATATGTGAATTACAAATATAACAATGAAAGATAAGTTAACTTAAACTTTGTTGGTGCTTTAGATTCAATGTGTAGCATTTATAAACATAATCATAACACGTGGTACCTTGACAATTAACTAAACAGCTTATCTGTTAATATAAACATGGTACTAGTTTTTAAGACAGAAATAGGACGTCCGTAGCCTGGCCAGATCCAGGAACATTCAACCATCATACAAAAGTAAAGAGATTTTTTTTTTCAAAATAAATACCGTGCGACTTCTATACTAAAAACACTCCTTCTTATACTTTTATTTGAAGAATCTGATATTATTGAAAGTCAAATCTTGCTATCGATGTTGATGTTACAATTGAGTCAAAAACACGCCTCCAATTTGAAGAACGATGCCAAGTTATCCCAAAGTTGTATAGCACGTCTGTAGACAGAGTTGCCAGCAACCACTGACTGTTTCCACCAAGAGTGATACACGCTATCACTAAATAAATATCACAACTTATTTTGTTATAAGATTCTAGGTCCGAAGGGCCCACTCAAAAAAGCTCGGAGTAAAACGTCTTCCGGTTAAAATAACTCGGGCAAAAAGAGCCTTGTTCACAACGGGGTGACCGAGGACAAAAAAGACCGAAGTCAAAAGTTATCTGGTTAAAATGGACTGTAAGCCCGGGCACGTTTTGTCCCTTAACCCTTTTCTCCGGGTCTCTTTTGCCGGGGTCCTTTTGTCCGGGCACTTCTTACCTGATTCCTTGTTTTAAACCTGTAACAGTGCTGCGTAACCTAATAACAGAATCAGTATGCGTATCCGTGCTTATGCCGACTTACAGAACCTGTAACTTTCAAGAACCAGAGATGGTGCACATATTTGCTACTTTTCATTAAGTGTCTTTACTAATTATTAATAAAGAAATTTTAATTTCATTTAACGAGAAGAATGAGTATATGAATGTTGACGTAATTTTGCTTTTAACTAATGTTCAGTTTGTCCGTTATTTAATATTATAACTTAACAGTCATTGTAGTATATGTAATGCTACCTAATGATCTGACGGGACCTATAACCCACCTCTGACCAGATCATACCAAGTGATTGTACCACGGAGCAGAAAATAAATAGACAAGTACATTGATCACGTAGTTTTTCTTTAAAATATTGTTTCCATCTAAATAACTGGGAGACCGTTTCTCTAGTCAGGAGCGGATCTTAGTATATGTTCAAGCATATTTCTTTGTGTAATTTTGGGAGTTGCTTTGTCTGGCATAATATCCCTAATTATTTCAATACTAATCCTTTAGTAGTGGGACCCCACTGCGAACGATCGTCTCTCTCTGAGGTTCGGAATTCGTAGTGCAGTTATTCTACTTCCTTTCCAACCTGTGGGCCGCAGATGACCATTTCTCTAGGTAGGACCGGAACCAGTGACTCGTTCGTATTCATCCACACCAGTGGGAGGACCGCGTTGTCAAGCGACCGTTTCTCTGTGATAGGAACGGAACTTGCTTCGTGTCGATTATCTTACATAACCTTGAGGAAAAACCTCTTTTGGGCGACCGTTTCTCTCAGCCAGGGACGGAACCTAAAGGAGTGTGGTCTCAACCTTATTTCCGTTTTTCTTTACCATGCTTCCCAGTGTCGAGCTTGCCCGCAGCGTCGCTGAGGCTGACACCGCACAGGCTGTTGTAAACCCTAGCTGAACAAATGTAAAGGGTTCAAAGAAGAGTCACCGAGCGGAGAATCTCGGTTAATAGAGCGTAGAATTAGTAATCGAAAGATTCTGGAAAGGTACGACTGCCCAACCTAATTGAGGTTTCTGGAGGGTCTTTTCTCAGTCACAACAGTAAATGCAGGGATGATACTTTTAAACTAAGTCCTATCTGAGCTTCTTCCAATATTCTTTCTTCCACGTTATCCCAGTTTGAGCCAAAATTGCCTGAAGGCCATAAGTAAAATCAAAATTCAAAGAAGAGTCTTGTTTTACATGAGTTCTGCTACCCCCTAACATAAATCATATCATCTCTATATGAGTCATTCTCATATAAATCATATCTTCTATCCCATCCTCTTAACATCGTAATTTTTAAACAGTATGGAAGACCGATAGTTTATGTGGCAATAGTTAAATAGTAGCCATGAGGTTACAAGAGGAAGCTTACAAATTTACATCGTTTAACTGTAGAATTAATTAGAAAGCGTTGTGTTGTTTTGCAAGTTTGCTAATTTAAATACGAAATCGCAATTCATCACAACTTGAACACGTAGTATTTATTCTAGAGTCTTCTGAAAGATGAACCCGCAAAACCAATAACAACTATCCCAATCAATTCCCCCCCTTCCCCGTCACAAGCATCTCTCATCTATGCATTGTCAGCGCAGAGTTCAATGACACCCTCTTTCGTCACGTTTTTCGAATTCTTCCTTCCCCGAAGAAGAGAAACCCAAAACCACGAACTGATGCAATGTGTGGTGTACTACGCACGTTCCCCGCATCAAAGAGAAGAGACTGTAAACTCCATTCCTTGGCTGAACTTTGGTAAAGCTTCCACCAACTCTTGGATAAAATGGTAAAACTTAAGTTCACTCAACTTTCATCAGAATTTCCCTTTCGTGTGATGCTTTCACTTTGTTAATTTTGTGTTAATTAGGAATCTGGATAACAAGAAGTTTACGCTTTCATATTTTGTAAAAATGAGAGGTTACGGTTTCAAAGTCTGCTACTTATTTAAGAAGGCAGGAGTAGGCGATAAGAAGGGTTTCGTCTTATAATTGTATTTCATGTCCTTAAAAATCGATATCCACAAAAGCTAAACCTAAAAATAATCAATCGATTCAAATTAATATTTTCACTAATTTATAGAAAGCAACGTGGCAAGTTATTAGATGTGAACAATCTGATGATCGCTCACCAAGTGTTGTCCATGGCTCCAGAAACATAATATTCTTAAATAAAAGGACAGGTCAAGTGATATATCGTTGGAAAGCTTTTGAAACACCTAATGGGGCGCATTTTTTATACCTATACCTGTACTTGAATCTCTAAGGATCCGGCAAAAGTTTGCAAAACGTTGATGAGTTATATGCAATTACGTGGAAATAATTATAATTATTAGTGAATTTGATACTCTTCGAATATAAATTTACAGGCCTGTCAGTGGCAATGGAGAACCTAGAAACATGTTCTTAGAAGCTCTTCGAGACCTTGCCTGTTCTACATGAGGGATCGTCAGATTGGTGATCTGAGATGATCGGCCACTTTGTTTTCTATACCAGCGGTTTTCAACCGCCAGTCCGCGAAACTATTGTACCGATCCTCGGCAAATGAATACATTTAACTATTTGACACTCATTTTGTAGATTTCGTCAGTTCAAAATTAAGAATAAAGCTTATATTAAAAAAAAAAAAACAACCAGAATCTGAAGATGTTTTGGTATTTGTCCGGTCTTTGAAAGTTTCTTTCCCTGTAGCTTACCGGTATGTAAGTATTAATCTGCTGAAAAACACTGTTCTATGCAGTGAAAGTCGAATCATTTGGATAGATCAAATTGTTTTAAAATTTAAATAGGTTGCTACTGATTTTTTGAATACGTGATACTAAATTTTAACTTCTTAATGTAAGACCTTCTTCCCTGAGGAACAGAAGCTAAATAAAGGAACGTTCGAAGGTTGTCCCTAGATCTGAAGCAAATAAGGGGGAGTCCAGGAGAAGGATGTGCTACAGCGTCAAGCTTCAGCAGCGAGTGTACAATTTGAATGATCTATGTACCTTTGAAAATTTTCGACGAGACCTGTCGAACAACACCTCAAGCTACTTCTTCGCCTTCATAGTTCCTGATCTGAAATTTACAATGAATGAGCGTACGGACAAACTTGACCAATGAAGCTTGGATCTCGTCTCTTCGAGGGCTTTCGAACAACTTTTCAACCACCTTCGTAGATATAGTCGTTATTGACGGACAGACAGACAGGCGGGCCTGATCTATGAAGCTTTGAATTCTTCTCGCCGAAAAATTAGGAACGACAATCAAACCATCTTAATAGCAACCAGATCTATGCAGCTCTGAATTCGTTTCGTTAAGACCTTCCGAACGACATCTCAACTACTTTCCTACCATAATATATTTTGAGCTGAAATTTGTAGACGGACTGATGAACTGATGAACAGACAGACAGAGATGATTTACTCGGCTTTGACCTTGTCTCGCTGAGACCTTCCCAGCTACAGCTCAATCAACTCCAACTAGCCATAGTAGTTCCTGAGTTGAAAGTTGTACACAAACAGACTAACTGATGGACGGATATAGCCATGATATAAGGCTTTCTAGCTTTGTCCTTATAAAAGGATTATACAAAATAATTTAAAGCTTCAATATTTAAAATATTTTTGAAATTCTTAACGTTGATGATAATGCAAACTGTTGATAGACTGTTAAAAAAATTGTACACGTTGCTGGGAACTGTCAGTAAAATTTCACAGAACTTTTAGTATTTCATGTTAATTTTTTCAAAGACAACCAATACAAACTTCACCAACAATGGACATTTACATTTTTTTTACATTTGGTATCCACCTTCCACCTCTGTCTCTTTGCATTCTTGCACAAATTGGGTTGAACTCTTCCTAGAATGTGCGTCACAAGCAGTTGTTTGCTCTCCCCAATTTGGGACAGGCTGTCCCTAGCGATTCTCGGATTACCAGAAATCTGGCAATCCGAGAAGCTCTTATGTTTCCTAGTCTTGCGAGACTTCATTTTGGACCAGGCGTCGAGAACGTAGTTCTGGTCTTGTATCAATTTTCTTGAGCGAAGGGGGGAGATTGCACATTTCCATGAGCCCTGAAAGCAATACCCTCGCAATGCCCACAAAGTAATCCCTAGAAGCAATACCAAAAATGAACAGGAAGGTTCCCTCCACGCACTCCCGCATCTTTACATTTCTTAGCGTTAAGTTGGGCGCTGCTTGAACGCCGCGAAAACTACTTTGCTCTTCCTTAACTTGGGGCAGATAACCCCTAAGAGTTTTTCGGATTGCTGGAAATCCAGCACTCCGAGAATATCCTCTTGTTCCTCCTGTTTTCTTGTTCAAGAGGTGGTTTCGGGGTTAATTTAGTCTAGCATCCTAATATGGACCAACAACAATGGACAACAATCGAATCATATTAGCCTGGCAAAAGAGGCGTACTGAATACATCATTCCAGTGCCGGATCTAGGAGGGCAAAAAGGGGCAAGCACCCCTGGCGGTACATTTAGTGGGCGGCAAACGGCTAAAAAAATAAAAGCCCCTTAAAAAGGAAGTAAAATAGCCTATTAAATTGCAATTGACCTACACGTGTTCAAAATTTCAATACCGGCGCGCTAAGAAATTTTTTATGTTATTCCATACCTACCTTCATCTTTAAAATTCAAAACCGCGATTCAAGTCAGATAGGCTGGTCTACTGCCTTACTGGAGTTAGTAATAGCGATGCCACGGCAGGCTCCAGTCATGATAATAAAAGTACGCTACGTGATGCGAGACAATGTTGTGGCCGTCGCGTCGGCCGGTCCTGTTGTTTGGGTAAAAGAACGATGGAAAGGGCGGCAAAATTTATCTTTGCCACCATAGGAAAACTTTAGATCCGACACTGCATCATTCCCTTGAGTGAAAATCTCAACGCCAATTGCAAAGAAACGAAACGAAACAAGAAAAACCGCAGATACATTTTGTACGCTGAGGCGGATGGAATCATTTGCCAGTTGTACGCATGCACAGTGTGAGAAAACGGTTTCTAATCGTAGCCGCGAATGGAACCCTAATCAAGTAGTTGTTGCCGCCATTTTGGCAATTTCTCATTTGAAAACAAATGGGAAATATTCGCAGTGAATAGAAATTATGATCTCTTGTTGAAAAGTGCAAAAGTGATTAAAATGTGACGTAAATCGTGGGATAGATTGATTTTATATCTTACGGATTCATACAACGAATCTCTGACCTTAAATACTGTTTGGACTGGTCACTTTTATGTCTGTAAATTTAGTGCAGTCGGTACGACGCTTAATTAACCCGTGTTCAAATCTCGCTCATGCTTCTCTTATTTTCTTCTCTTCTTCCCAGCATTCCTGAAAATTCAATGGTGGCTGGTTTTTATAAGCCAAGATACTGGAAATGCCCAAGCACCTATGGTTGCCTAGGTTTTTCCAGGAATGCTTCGAAAAATGTTTAACGATGTAGTAATGAATGCATAAAAATGTAGTTAAAGCTACTACTCTCCTAAACTAATGGTTTGTTTTATTTCATAAAACGTAAACTCTATTTTGTAATAAAAATAACAAATATTTTACAATTAAAGCATCTACTTAAAAACTTTGTTTACAAAGAGTTCTAAAACACGAAAGGGTTTTTAATCACAAAAATATGTCGCTCAGGCACATCTTCGAGAGTAACAACTGAGAAATTTCAATTGAAACACCGAATAAAAAGTTATATTTCTGATTTGAGCGAAATAGTAATAACTTTCATCTCAAACATTTTCCAACTAAATGTAATTACGAAACTTACGCTACTTGCAAAAATTATATTTCACAGTATTCGCATGTGCTATAATAAATGAAAAGATAAGTATATTTTATATAAAATGAACGAACGACCATTAAATTGATTGAATGTTGTAAGCTTTAAGCACATAATCTACAGTTCTTGGTAAAGTTTGTTCAGAACCACTCCATTCAATGGATCCGAGCGGGAATTGAAAAGCGCAGAACGATCTTTAGGAATATTAATCTTTTACAAGGAAAATTTTCTTCTTTAAATACACATTTTTTTTTAGTTATTAGCCATAACAAGTTAGTGGCTGAAATATCTAGATATCACTAAATAGTAATTTTAACCGGTGCCATTTTTTGGTAATTATAGGTTTTATAGAAAAATGTTTACGATAAAAGATATTAATTTTACTGGCAAAATAATGTAACTTCTATAAGCGTTCTATTTGAGATTTTTAGGTTGTCCCCGAGCCCCTATAAATCCACCAATGGGACGACTTAATTTTTAGGAACTTATAAAATCTCTTTTGTAGTATAAAACTACAGTAGGCGCCCTATTATCCGTTCACAACAGAGCTGGACCATGGACGGATCACAACATGGCCGGTTTAACGGAATTCATAGAAAACAGTATACTATTACTTATCACTATCAGCATAATGCACCTCTGATTGAGAAGAAGAGAAGTGATAACGGCAGTAAGATAGAGCATTAGATATGTCGTTGATGTAGAGAGTAATTTGAAGAGGATCTAATACACTGCCTTGGAAAATACCACATGATACTGATGCTATCAAAGACGAATTGTTCGTGGCCGACTAGGTAGGAGTGACTCAAATGCATGGTCGTCTGAGAAAAGTTAAAGAAAGCTTTGAATTTCCCAACCAAGACATCGTAGTCAATACCCTGAAAAGCTTTGCTTTAATCCTAAAGTACTAGATTGTTGCATGTCTAAGATCCAAGACCTCACGAAAATCTGTTACGTTCAGCAACGCAGTATAATTGCTATGGTTCTATGTAAAACCTGATTGAACGGGTTTTAGGAGTTTGTTACCTGTAATGTAGCTGTAGATTTGTTCTCTTAAAATATATTCCAACGCCTTCGATAAAGCTGGGAGAATGCTGATTGGGCGAAAATCTGTTCCAGTAGTCACAGTAGTGTTGGGCAAAGGACGTACCATTACCAGTTTGCAAATGTATGTTCCCTATTATTTGATTGAAATATAAACATGTCACTTTTTGCAAACCAGAAATTGTAAATAAACTGTTGACGTTTTTATTCAAATTTCCATTATTTTTGTTTAACTTGTTGGACCATTGGACCAACAAGTTGTTGTTACACCGTTGGACATATTTCCACCAAATTTGTCATTTAGCTACTACGAGAATTGATTTAGGCACTTCGCAGGTGCCGCTATTTTCAATGTTGCCAACTAATTTGAAAACTTCATTATTTCAAATTACCAAACCGTTGTACGTAATCACAATAAATTTTTGAATTTAAATACTGGGACAGTGTTGCAAACCCATTTTTAAAGCATTCCCAGTTGTCAGTGTTGTCAACTTATTTTGTTAACCGCGTACAAATGGGCGTGTAAATTAGCTAGTTAAGAATAAATATTACCCGTTATTTATTTTATTCTTGATGTTTAATTCACATCAAGAAATAAGTAATTGGAAATTGTAAAATAGACATAGGCTAGGTCGTTGCTATAAATTTAATTAGTTTATTTACAAATATGAATTCGGCACTCATCGAATAACCTGATTGAAACTGTTTTGAGCTTGCCACCTAAAAGGATGTCAGAATCAACAGAATACATTTTTAATTGTTGATCTACTTGCAAACGAAATAAATTTCTATAATTAATTCTTGATACGCCTCAAAGGAGAAAACGTTGGTTTGCATAATTGTGGTAAGTACTTCTTGAAACATTAGGGCAAGGAAGAACGAGCCCAAAATCACAAGCCCAATAAACTTTTTCAGAAAAGTTGCTCTGATCTTGAATTTGCATTGCATGTCAAAAGAAAATACTAAAAAAAGTATCTACTATAGTGAAGAAACTGGGAAAGATTGTCAAAGAAGGTAATATTCCACGGCAGTTATAAAATATCGGTGTTTGCTTATCTTACGTGAATAAATATATAAATTATTATATATTTTGGTCGGCACTGAACTCCTCGATAACCTACAATGCGCCGCGGACTAGTGGTTGGAAATCACCAATGTAATAAATCTATCATTTTTAAAAGAAATAATCTACAAAAATATTCAATTTATTCAGAAGTACCAACAGAGAAACATATAAAAAGGTAAAATATTATTTCTATATCTAATATTTTATCCAAGAATTTCTCTCCCAGAGGTAAATAAACACAATTTGCTTACTACGTAGTTTCATCGCATCTAATTAACTAAAACAATGAACATGAAATTAATTGAATTTATGTTTTACTCTAAGTACACGAGTACGTAGCACCATTATGCGGAGATAATACATAGATAGATAGATAGATAGATAGATAGATAGATAGATAGATAGATAGATAGATAGATAGATAGATAGATAGATAGATAGATAGATAGATATAGAAGAAAGTTAAAAAGAAACTGATCAGTATTATTTCATGATGATCCTACAGGGATACCACGAACATTGTTGACTCAATAATGCATCAATTACCAAATTAATTACAGTTCATGAATAATTAAACAATCTATGGGTAAACATATTTCAATTGAAAGTAATTTCTTCTTTCACTCTAATGGGTTTATCATCAATTTCTTTCTATTAAATTGCTATTTAGACCTTCGGAAATTAATTGTTATGCTTGATCATCAATTGATCCCTGACATCCTCATTTTATCTTGGAAATCTTATTTACAGAAATGAGTTGGCGTGAGGCAGGGACGAAGGCAACCATTGCTTCATTTAGAAAATGTTCGTATATTATAGTCAAGTTTAACAATTCTTCATTGATTCTACCACACACCCCAATTTCCCCAGCTTTAACATTTTTACTTTTAAAAACATATAGAAACCGTGTAAAACTCCACTTCGTTAGACCCTCCCATTTTGACTTTACAGCCTCTCCTAAACTGAAAATCCTGGCGGAATTCCTGCAATGCATAACCAAATTAATTTATATCAATTTTAAAATGTATTCCATACAACATAGATATTGTACCCAACGTGGTGTGACTGCTTCTTTAAATTTCATTTCTGCAGTGCCATCTTTTAATAAGTGGTAATTTTAATGCTTGAAATTTCAATTATAACGACCAGTAATTTCAGGGTAATAGCATAGCTAGTGGTTTGTTTTGACTTTCTCGTTTCATCATTTCACAACGTGGGTACTACGAACCGTGCACAGAGAGTCCATTTACCCAAATCCTTGGTCAAAATGTGATGTACAGTTCTTTTAGATATTCTTGTGATCTTCTCGATGACTCTTGTAGAAACAGAGCAGTGTGATCGAAGGATTTCACACACTTTCCCCATCGAGAGGTTCTACCAGGTTTTCGTGGCGGGATCGACTCTAATACCTTTCCTGACGTGACAAAATCGAACATACTGTCTACACACTGTTGGACGATCCAACACTTACCGTACACGTTTTTTTTTTAAAAAAAAAATCATTTTGCAGATCTTGTGAGCTATTTTTAACAACTGAAAACAGTTTGATGGTGTGCTATTCCTTAAATTTAGTTTTCAGATTGCTGGGAAAAATACTCAAATAGGGATGGTCGGGGTTGGAGCGAAATACTCGTGCACATTTAATATAATTAATCTTTGACATATTTTCCATTTTCACTGAAAGAAAGAGATTGCTCCTAATTGATTAGAGATTGTAATATAATTGTAATTAAAACTAGTTTCGTGGTTTGCCTAGAAAATCGAATCAAAGTCCCTGAATTCATAATAAGGAATAGTTTAATGAAATAATAAAAAATGAATCAAATCAAAAGTACTTACAAACTGAACTATACAATCGCTTTGAGCACTTTAATGGAACCATTTTGACTGTATGGCCCTTCACTTTCCATCACACCATTACACTTCGTAATAATAGAAATGATATAAGAAAATAACAGGCCTTTTGGTATACCTGAATTAACACAATGCTATGGCCTCACATATCACAAATAACCACACTTCTCACTTTTCTGGCTGAAGACTGATTTACTGCATTCAACACTTTCAGCAAACATTTCGAAACATTCGAACATAATCGCTTTAAAGCACATTCAAGTGCATTCCTCATTGGATTTCCTTCCAACATACATAACAGTAATAGATGAACAATGTCCTCACTATTAACAAAGGTTATTTCAAGGAATCTAATATTCATTTAAACTTCGTAATATTATTTGCTTTCCGAAGTGGAATACGTTCACACCTTTGACCAAGAAGAGCATACAAATTCACCATCTGTCTCCCAATCGCTTCACTTCCGATATATTACAATGGATCTCAGCCGTTTTCCTATGACGGTCAGTAAAATGACTGTTACATTTAATGGTGAGACCAAACTATGGCATGTTGATAAAAATTTATGTGCGCAAGTGCACATGTTTATCAACTTGTTGGTGAAGTTCAGGAACATTTTGGATATTTGAGAACGTGTGGTTTGTACTGACCTTAAGCTCAAAGTAGGTGACATAAAGACACTAACTATTTAATGATCAGAGTGGTCCGAATTGAAGTACCAAATATGATGACAGCGTTGATCCCAAGAAAGAGATGGCAACCAGGAGAAGAAATGAGAAAATCAGTTGCTCCAGACTCTAGATGCCCTGTGTACCTACTTATGGCCACGGAAAACTAAAAGTTTCAATATATGCAAAAAAAAGTTATGTGCAAACTGACAAACTTTTGTACGTTTAGTCCACACTTTTGTGAAGCAAACCAAGAAGATGGTAACAATATTTTATTTGTTATAAGTCTGAAGGCAGAAGACAGGACAATAGCCAAGTCGGACTATCTACATTTTAAGTTTTCTACAGTACTAAATGCATTTAGAAACACAGTTGTAAAGGAAAGAACGATATCCGGCCTGTTTGAAAGTAATTGAGGCCTTTGGACCTTAGACTAATAAAAGTTACTGACTTATGTGATTTTGAATGATAGAAACACTAATTCTTACGACACAACCAAACTTTATTTTAAAATTGACTTTGTCCGTTTTTGCATGTGGCCTTCCATCAGGACCGTAACGAATCTAAAACCTCAGCAGGAGGGGGGGGGGGGGGGCACAACCAAAGTTTAGGGAAGCAAAGGAGTTTCTATATACGTTTGTGTTTGTGTGCAAATAAGTATGAAACAGAGGTTACTTACGGATACGGGACGTTGTAGCAGAAGCACAAAATATTTCACAGGAAAAATAGTGGCTGGTTTCTGCCGATCAGACATGATTACAGAAAGAAATGAGAAAGTTATAGAGAAACTATAGAATGAAGCTGCTATTACTGTTAAAATCCCAAAAATATTTACTTATTTTGATAGTGGAGGTTTGGCCACGATCCTACTAGAGGGGGCTCATCAGCTCTTTTAACCCGGAACCTCGGTTAACCACGAGTCTACTGTATTATGTTTCTGCATTCCCTAGTCTTAGTGTCACGCACCATTAAAGCTTCAGCTGCGTATTTCCCCAAAATTACTATAACAGATATTATTTCACCCTTCAACAAGCGTTTAAACATGTGCTTTTTCCTAAAACCACATTATTAATTATTATTATTATTCGTATTTGTGACCTCTGAATACATTATACTACAATGCGAGCATTATTGCCTCAATGTGCTTGGAAAGAAATGTCTGCAAGTTTTATGAACCTTTTTCACAAATCCAAGTTTAAAAGCATTTCATAATTTCGAGGTTTACTATCACATAATTTTGTGTATGAATACGTCCATGAACTTGGTCTACAAGTTGATAAATACATCAACGTCTGAAAGCAAAGTAGTGTATACACTGTAAAAACAGAAGACTGAGCTGCCGCCACTTTTTGGATTAACCTACATTCAGCCAGTTTTCGGTTGAACGTTTTACTTTCTGTAAAATTTCAAAATGCATGTGTATATATATGACTGTTCCAACGTATTTCATTCAAGCAGAAAAGTAGAAAAGTAGATTTTTTAAAGTAGAAAAGAAGAAAAGGTAATATTCCTTTAAAATTAAAAATTAAAAAAAATAACTTGAAGAGGTCGGGTTTCGATCTAGGGTCCACAAGTACACTGGTCAGACGCTCTTGCCACTTAGCTACGAAGACAGTTACTGTTTCAGGCTTTCCGAGTGATATCTATAGCTAGGGTTTTACTGCGAAGGAGGTTAATCATTAACACATTTATGAATTTACTACGAGGAATGTCTCGTGAAAAAAGGAGAGATACATTTTCTACAGTGTAAAGATTTATACCTAACTTAATCTCTCTTTCCGCCAATACAATCCTTGCCGTTCTCGGTCCACCAGTGAACTGTTTACTGTTCACAGTGTAAAAGCAATATAAACACTAAAAATGGCGGGGCGTTCAGTGACAAGCAAGTAACGTTACTCCTGTTACTGGATTATAGAATATCCAACTAAGGTTTAAACTTCATCTACAAAAGTACGTAACCTCAAAATTGCCAGTTTATCTTACACTTCGATTAGCAAATGAACGAGTTTTAAGCTTAAAATAAGTTGAACGTTCACGGACAAATCGTTTTGTCCAGTTTCAACCCATTTTCAGTTAACGTTAAGCTATTACAAAGAAAATGTTAAACTTTAAAATGGAGTTAATTTTACCAATCTTTTCACTAAAAGGCTTACACTATATCCACGTTTAAGATTATATACAACAAAACGCAATTTTTCGAGTTTTATTTCTCCATAAAGCGAAGTAACTTTCATCTATTTCGTGTTTCCACTTTTTACAGTGTATCAATACAGTATTTCCTGGCCTCTAACTATTTTGTTACTGAATATAAAACCCAGTTTATAACTTGTTTTACTCTAGCACAGATACCTTCTCCAGAAATCTAAACAGATTTGCATTTTTGGTGATTGGGGAGATCTAGACAAGCTTTGGCATACGAAATCAGCGATAGAATTAAGAAATATATTCCTCTTTGTCACATTTAAATCCGCTTGGTTTGAAAATCGATTACGAATATATATTATGTTATTGGTTCTTTTAATAAAATTTCAATTGAACGTTTTGTGAAATTTATGGTGCTATAAGTTCGTGAAATTGTGTTTCTGCTAATAATGCAAGGATTCCAATGTAATCCAAATCCATTAAATAAATATTCATTATGGAACCAAGTGCATCTCACAAAAGTTTATCGCATAAAACCTCAGACATTTTCCAAAACTTTTTCTTTCTGGAGAAAGGGTTACTTTTTTTATCAGTTACATTCTATTATGTAGGTACAATGTTACTAGATTTTTCCTCATTGAACTAAAATATTCCGCTGTACAAATATATAACATTGCTTGCGGTAAATGTAACAACGTCTCCAGGATTTACAGTGAAATCTCGTATGCTTTAGCGGATCCCCCTCCCCAAAACTATTTTGTTCCTCTAAAAGACAATTTATTCATTGCACTTTCAGCCCACAAGACGTTTCGTCCATTCGGCGCTTAGTCCAAATTCGTCCATTGGACTTTTTGGGTACAAGAAGCTTCGTTCATTTATATACAGCAGCGTTTTGTAAATTGTGGTCGGCGAGGTCGACGATTATGGTCCTCTGAATTGAATTTTTATTAATGGCCTTTAGGAATCTAAGGCTCAGGCCGCGATAGAGAAAGGATCCGGGAAGGTGTCGGACAGGACCTATGTTGAAGGTGCTATTCCGGCATTCTTATATGTAGGTTACGGCTAGTGAGCCCTTGTGGTGCCTCCAGTTTTTCAGCGTGGCTCGCAATACGGAAAATAAGACAATCTGACTAACAGTAGAAGTTTGCACTCCCCATTGTATTCGCGAACGACCCTCAATCAGGTTCACTATCCCCAGATCGCCTTACGCCGCCACTGCGTGCTTGCATTCACCAAAGAGTGTAGATTTTCTTTTTTTGTTTGAATATATTTAGGCATTTCTGGCTCAGGGAGGGATGAGGAGCAAAAGAATGAAGGAAAAAAGACAAAACAGAGAAAGAGAGAGGGAGTGGGTAGAAAGAGAAAGTGGGAAAGAGAAAAAGAAAAAAGTGAGAAAGAGAGAGAGGGAATGAAAAATGAGGTGTGAATTAGAGAAAAAAAACAGAGAAGTATAAATCAAATAAATCTTCATCTGAAGTGATATGTAAATTTCTGAAACTTTTATTTAAAGGGACAATTTGTTTCAAATGCAGGCTGTCACTTGTCTAAACCACAGTAAAAAAAAATATCAGTTTTTGAAGAGCTTTCTGCTACTCCTCCTGGAACAGTCACAACTTAATCAACATAGAACAGGCAGACAGAGCTTTCATTTCAACTGTCTTTTGTTCTTCGTTATTTCTGGTTTGATTGAAGCGGAAACGAAAGCTACGTTTCCTTTCATTTTCACTATTTGTGAATCGTCTAGCGTAAGTTGCAAGCTGTTCATTTTTATTGAATTCTTGTT
>JAGDQP010015533.1:1905-23843 GCA_022664845.1 Lepisma saccharinum
TTATTATTATTATTATTATTATTATTATTATTATTATTATTATTATTTATTTATTTATTTATTCTGAATGGGGTTACATTAAAGCGATACATTATTTCGTCAGTTCTTTACATCAAGTAAGCTTAATTTGCATGACCCCATAAAAATAGTACAATTATTTCGATGCTTATGCCCGTGCTCGAAATGGGTTAGAAAAGGTAAGGGACCAGTTGAGGAAGTGGGCTTGAAAAGCAAAGGGTACGCTTGCACCTAGTGGCGGCGATTGGCTATTGAAAGTAAAGGCAATGACCTCTCATTAATAACAAGGTAAGGGTATGCCAAATCCAACATGAAAAAGGTAATGGCACGGTGTGCCCCCACTTCGAGCACTGTGATTATCGATATTAAAGTTGGAAGTCAGTATTACCAGAGAAACAAAACACTCACACGCCACGCCAAAACATCTTCACAAATAATCAAATACCAGAAATTAATATTTGAACTATAAGTTTTATTCTTATAAAACACTTTCAGTGTTGACAATTCACTCAATAAAATTACAAAAGTTTTAGAATAAAAAGTACTGTTTTATTCTTATAAATCCTTCCTTTGTTTTCTTTATTTATAATTTATTCATTTTGTTCTTCCGCGGGCACTCCGAACAATGCTCTGCTCAAAGTTATTTTGAACCAAAAAAAATAGCCGACCAGGTAGCCGAGCGGTCTGCGGCGGTAGGCTATCGGCTCGAAGGTTCCGGGTTCGAGTCCCAACCGGGGCATGGGTGTAGTTTTTAACAGCTAAAGGCGACTCGTGACGGGCCGAAGTCCAAAGTTACTAGACTGGTCCACATAAAAATAAAGTTTACCAAAAAATAGTTCATTCGTTAATTGAAACGTGATTTTGTTTCAACACAATATTAGTAAAATATAAACAAACTAATATTGGAACAAAATTAAACCTTTAAAGGAACATAGCATCATTACAAGTACAAGAGAATCTCGTATTTAAAGCTATAAGCATGAGCAGGACATCAAAATCATTGAAAACTATAAAGATTGATTACAAAAAACAAAAAATATTCTTGGAATCTTTCCAAGATGAATACTACGATATTCCTTGTACGTATTTCCCGTATAAAGAAGGGGGTACTTGTGGAATATTTCAGTCTATATTCCGCGAGCAATATTCATGTCGACATATACTGGGTACTGGGTATTTTAACATTAAATAAGAGGACGTGTAGTCAGTCTTAAAAATTTCTGAAATACGATCTTTGTATTTCACCTGTAACTCAAAAGCTTGCCTATCAGCTCTTTCTTATCGCATACCGTTTGGATGCTTACAAATAATTTTGCTACTTTCGATACACTGTCGTTATCCTTTCTTCTTCTTCTTCTTCTTCTTTTTATGGGTATAAAGACGAATGTGGAATATTTTATAGTGTCTGTCTGGACCATTCATCCATGTTCTTTTTTATGCAGCTCTCTCTATCTTCCCATCTCACACTGCTACAACACTCCGAAAGGAACGAAAAAAAAATCACACACACACACCCAGGGTGGAGAGTTTTTTGTGTATGTAAAAAAATACCGTTCACCCCTTTTGGTACCAAGTTCACCCGACACCAACACGTAAAGGAAAGAAAAGAAAGCGGTAGAGGTAGGAAAAAAAAAGGATGCTGCATACGAAATGAATAGAGAAGGGTGAGAAAAAAAAACGGTATGAAAAAAAATAGCATATATATAAAAAAAGAGACTCCGCCTCATATGTGCGAAGACATGTGTTCCTATCCCACACCACAGCAAAAGAAAAATGTCCAGAGAACTGACGTGAATGAGGGTTACGGAGAGACTATTTGCAAATCGCTACTCTCTCCCTATACACACCCTATCTTTTTCTTGCACAACCATGCAAGAAAAGAAAGGACAATACACAGGGAGAACGAAGAAAAACCATGAAAGAGCGACAGACAAGGCCTTGTCGTCTTCCTGGTTTCAGAACTTTATACATAATATATTCTTCATCCTACCCCTCTTTTTTTCCCACCCCTTTGTACCCTGTCCTCATTCGGAATGTTTAAGAGTTGCACCTGGGTGATAGAAAACGGATACAAGCATTTTTTTCCCCCATCCTCCTCACCTCTACTTGGGCCTGGGACCTGCATAACCCTTTATTTCCTATGCCCAAAAAATGATATTCACAGTTCTACCTATTCAAGTCTGAATAAAAGAGAGAGAGAGAGAAAAAAAAAAAACTGTGGGGAGGAATGTTGAGTCTATGGGTTTCATTTGAAATATCTACATCGAATAAATATATATTTCTGATCAGAGTTTCGTATAGCAACATGGGAAAAATATTTCACACGAAACTTTTCATTCACTGAAATCGAATAGAAACAAAATCTGTAAGTTATTATTTGTAAATACAGCAGAAGTATCTCATTTTAATTAATGAACTTGACACAAAATTGTTGAAGTGATATGTTATGATAAGACTCCTCAGTATGGTAATTCAAATTTCAAATCATCTGTCAGGTTATTTTTACTTACTTATTTTTGAGGTTGTATTTAACTGTTATATAATAATAATAATAACAATAATAACCAGTGGCGTAACAGACCAATAGGTCCTGAGCCTGCCCCAGCGCCATCTGTCCGCGGTTGGTGAAACTGCACGTAACCACGAACAAGCGTATCGGATGCTTTCTAGACCGAGTGTGGCCGTCACGTCTCTATTCACGTGGCTCCCCGCGGTTTGCCTCACGACGCTGGGTGGACGCCGAAAAGTGGGACTCCTGCCGGGAATTGAACCTAGGACCACGCGGACATGATAAAAATAAAATGAATTTTATGAGCAGTAACAGCACTATGGCTTACACCCGTCCCGACATGGACATGAGTCCAACACTCTAACCACTAGTCTTCGTACAGTAGTTGAATGTTAAACAATGCAACACACATGACATTCATGTTATTTGTGTCATCTATGAGGAAGGATTTGATTAAATAAACCTGAAACGAGACAGTGATGTGCCTTTTGAAAAATATCTAGGGGCGCTTTAAAAGGTAGAGTAAATGGAATTAAAAAGTATCTTGAAACTTAAAAGAAAACGACATTGAACACACTAATAAAAAATACCGTACTAAATAGCTCACAATCTACCTGTAACCAGAACATATATCTATTGAAAAGCCGAGTCAATTCTGCGCTGACTTCAAAAAATTAATTAACGTATTTCCATGAATATTGTGCTCATTACATAGTTACATTTTAGTAAATATTTTTAAAGGAGATTTAATTTCTTAACGCTTTTATTATTAAAAATAAAAGTTGGTGCATTTTGCTGTATCAAAAAGAAAATTCCGTCCAGTATTACCCAACGTGTTCATCACCTTAATTTCACGTCAGTTTATTTTTATGGTCCACCTTGACATCGACGTATGAGGCTATCTGTTCTCTCTATTTTTTTTTTATCAATTCATGACGGAGGGAGTCTTCTGCTGTCTTTCATATGTCAGGATATCACTCACATCTTTCGTTCAATTTCTCCCTCGTCTGTTTCTTCATCTTCTTTCATTGTTTCACGGTACATCTGCATTTATTTTTTTTTCTCTCTGTCTATGACGACATTTCGTGTTCTTTGATCATCTCACGAATTTTTCTTCTTTTATTGATTTCAGATGAATCATGTTTTGATGGGGAAAAGCAGTATGGGTGGCTCTTCTTTCTTACTGTTTTTTCACGTTTTTTTTTACCTTTTTCTTGCTTTCTTATTCACAATATTCAATTCTATGTATTTTCCTCTTTTTCTTTAGTTTTTTTAACAGCCGTATAGTTCCTTTTACGCTGTAAAGAAAAAATACACTTTTCTTGTACAAACATCTGAGATAGAATTCTCTTATATCTTGTACAAATATCTTAGCTAAAATTCTCTTATTTCTTATAAACATCTTAGCTAAAATTTTATTATTTTTGGTATAAACATTTTAGCAGGAATTTTCTTATTTTTTGTGTAAACTTCTTAGCTAAAAATTATCTTATTTTTGTACAAACATCTTAGCTACAATTCTCGTTTTTGTATAAACATCTTAACTAAAATTAACTTACTTTTCTACAAATGCCTTAGCTAATATTCTCTTATTTTTTATATAAACGCCTGGACTAAATCTATTTTCTTTTCAAGAAGTATTATTAATGCGTATAGAAAGCATGGAGAGTTTATAATTTTTGTCTAAAAACTAAGTTGTGAACATTTCTTGTGCTCATAACGTATTAGAAACACTTTCAAAACACTTCTTGTATACATTTTGTTTACCTAAACTCTAGTTGAATCATTTTTGCATGGGCTTTTTCAATATATAACCAAGAAAGTAATGAATTTCCTCTATTCTTCATAGCTCTGTTGGTAAAAGCCGTATCGCTTGTAACACAAGGCTGATTTAATGCCGAGAAAAAACGATGAATGTCCGCCTTTTATATACGTTTTAATACAACCCAAAAAAGGAGTCAGTTTACCAGTTTTCCCCAACACTTGAATTATAGAGAGACTGTAGTTCAGTTGGTAGTGAGTTGGCTTGGAATTTGGGAGGTCCTGTTTTCGATCCCAGCGGTCCATCATCCGGACTGGAGTTTTTCTTTACTGACACCAAACAAATGTGCAGATGGTACCTTGAACTAAGGCCCTGGCTGAAACATTTCTTGTATCCTCTCCCCCATCCTAACTCGGCCTGAGTCATAGATGCCTAAAGATCTTATAAGTAAATCCAGTTCAATTCTGAGTTTTACTGAGGATACTTTTACCAAGAGAATCTGAGTTCATTTCCCACTCCATCCACTATTTGTTCCTTCTTTCTCAGGATAGCAAATCCACAGATGAATACATTCTATAACTTCTGGTTTTTTTTCTAAGTGTACAGAAACTAAGCATAATTAGTTAAAATGTAGTGCTCGCAAGTAATCTAAGGTTACTATGTTGAGACGTTTGAAAGTTGTTGCGCTATTTTTTGTAGAGTAATAATACACCTTTTAAATAGCACCCCTCAAATTCGGAATATAAATATTACCAACAAAAATCTAAGAGTCGAAAACATTAGGTTTTGGAAACAAAGAGTTCCAAAAAGTGGTATGAGCGAGTGGATATCTTACGTGGAGGGAGAAGAGAGAGAAAACAGATATTCTTATTTTTTCAGAATCGCAGAACAAATCTACAAAGTTGGAAGTTTATGTGTAGAGATTCCATGGACCTAGCTTCCATTACAAACTCAAGAAAGGAAACTTGCGAATGAGACTGTGGGACATGACGTGATCTGGGTAGCGCAACATTCCTGGTTCTGCGAATCACGTCCCACAGTCACGTAGTTGGTGCAATCTTTTGTGTACCCTTGCCTTCTCTGTGTTGGGAGCAAATATTCTCTTCTGCCGTGGAACGGATAGTTGAATTACTGTGGAATGAGGAAGAACATATTCTGAGGATGGCTTCGCAACACAGCGAGCAAATAATTTGACTCTCTCTCTCTCTCTCTCTCTGCTTGAAGGGTAAATGCAAGAGGTAAATTATGTGCTGTGTATATTTACTAATTTCTTTATAAGTGTTTTGTTTTCATGCATTGCTAACTAGGAAAAGGGAGACACAAAATGTGAATCATACGTTGTAATCATTATTTGTAGTTCCCATCCTTTATACAATATGGTAACCAATTTGTACGTTTTATATTTCTTTGAAAAATAAAAAAAAATAATTGAATGGCTGAGATATAAAAGGTATTGACCAAATTGGCTCGAAATTGAATTTATTTATGGCCTTTAGACATCTCAGGCCGAAAAATTGACTTCAGATAGCTATTTGTTTTATTTGTAAGACTCCAATACATCTTTCGACTCCTACCAAAAATATGGTAAAAAAATACAGAAATTAAATACTGGGGTGGGGTACCGAGCCGGCGTAGCTCAGTGGTAAAACGTGGGCGTAGCATTCAGGTGGTCGTGAGTTCAATCCCAGCTGCCGACCATCCTGACTGAGGTTTTTCTAGGTTTTTTCCTCAGTCACACCAGGCAAATGCCGGGATGGCACCTTGAACTTGGGTCGTGGCCGACATCTTCCAGCATCCTTGCCCCCTTCCCTGTCCCGGCCTGAGCCTTAGATGGCTAAAGGTCAGAAATAAAGTTCAATTAAACTGGGGTGGAGTGGGATATTTCTGATTGATGAAAAAAGGCAAACATTCAAAGATGTTCGTTATCTCGCATTTTTTTGTGAATATTTGTGCATTTCTTGCTTTACATATTTCCTTAGAAATCTTAGTTTTCTTTTAACAACTTAGTGTAAAATGATAATACATTCTGTATCTTGATTATTAATTAATTAATTAATTAATTTTTCTACTATTATATTGTATAATATTCTAAACTCGTTTTCATGAAGAATTGAGGATGTAATGTTTTTCTATGTCCAAAAATTGCACAAATTAGCAATACGGGATGTTCTTAGTAATATATGTAGCAAACTCAACATATTCAATTATTTGATATCTATATTAAATACTGGTCATACTGTGTAAATGCTAGGGCTTATAAAGTGCACCCAGTGTCCATGTGAGTGTACAATATTTAAATGGGTGCTTGATAATTAATTACCGTATTGTTCGTTTTATGATGATAAAGATTTTTGTGTTTGCTACCACTATGAGAAAATTCACGTAGTGGAATGTTAATTATCTGGATCAATCTGTCACTTCAGAATAAAAATATAGTATTTTTTTATTTTTCACAATAAAAATTTTAATATACAATATTTTCTTGATATACGATATATTCTGTATTCTGCGATTTGATTCGTATCTAAAAGTTGTTATATTTACGATGAAGCAGTCAAACGGTAAGTAATTAAATGTTGGTCGGACTGAGTCAAAGTTGTCTTCCATAAGTAAATGTAAAAAAAAAAAAAGTATTATAATTGGATCCAGAAGTATATAACTCTTAACTAATTTCAGTAAAAGAAGGAGGTTTTCGATCCGAATGATATATGTATTTTTTTAATTAATATTTGTTCTGGTATTTTTTTTAGATGCACCGTCTTTGGTTACACCAATAACAACACATAATAATGACATCGTTGCTCATCCGTAAGGATGCTCTTTGTTCGTTTATTTCTTAACCGGTTTAAAAAATACACATACAAAAAACTAGGAAATAGAAAAGAAAGTCACCTTCAAAAGTCCCACCAAAGAGTAAAAATAAGAATTACTAATTTATCCAAATATTCTAATATAGGAATATAAGAGATGATAATAATGTATTCTAGCTGTCTCATTTTTCAACCAATTTTCAACATTTTCATGAATGTTGTTAGAAAACTAAGGTCCCGGAGCACATCGGTGTGCCAATCTCATAGCGCTGACTTCGAAAAGATTTTGAATTATTATTATTATTATTGTTAGCACTCGAAATTTAATGAAACCAACTTATAGCATTTCAAACTCTACCAAAAAGAAATGTGGCTTTTATTTTAATTTTCTTTTCTATTTTTTGTTATGTTTTAAAGTAGTTGTTTTTTTGTTAATTATTTTCGTTATTATTGATTATATTTAAAAACTTTAATATTCTAACTCTAATGTTGCAACTTTATTTTCTTTGTGTAATTAACTTACATATTTCACAGGTCCTTTTGTT
The DNA here is from genome assembly GCA_022664845.1 of Lepisma saccharinum. Classification (NCBI taxonomy): domain Eukaryota; kingdom Metazoa; phylum Arthropoda; class Insecta; order Zygentoma; family Lepismatidae; genus Lepisma; species Lepisma saccharinum. The sequence goes on from JAGDQP010015533.1 coordinate 9,550, forward strand.
TTCGTTTAATAAAAGCGAGTAAAATATTCCGATTTATTCAGCAAACTCGTAACGCAAGAATTTTGTATGCAAAACGCATTTAAATTCAGAATTTGAATTTTTATTCATCGTCTTTAGGCATCTAAGGCTCAGGCCAGGATAGGGGAGGGGAAAGGATATTGGAAAGTGTCAATCAGGACATAAGATGAAGGTACCATCCGGGCATTTGCCTAATGTGACTCAGGAGAAATCACTGGAAAAACTTCAGTCAGGATCGTCGGCCGCTGGATTTTTTAAATTCAGAGTAACAAACAATATTAGGAGTTTAATTTCTTTTGCACAACTGTTGTGTAAGAGATATCCTAAATTACACAGAGTTATACAGTTTAGAAATAACATTATTATATTAAAAAAATGAACAGGAACAATTGATCAGGAATCGAACCCGGGTAGTCATTTAATTATGATATTATCAAACTTTTACTCTATGTATTTCAGAACATGCAAATACACTTTTCTTATCTTTGTATTCACGCATTCTTGCTTCATTAAATAACAAACTAACGAAATTGTAATATAATCAATTATACCAACTAATTTGGAACGTTTAAAAAAAAAAATTATAGTCATGAATCTGGAAAGAAATTAATAGCATTTTTTTTTTGTATCTTTTCTAGTTTTCGGTTTCATTTTACAGTAAATCTATCTTTCAATAAATCTAAAGATTTTTCTTATTATGGAAATATCGTACCGCTATAATAATTTCATAATATTATCACAAATTTAAAACCATTTTATAGGATCATTATCTTTCAAATTTTGGGTCACTGCTTACGTAGTTAACATTATTTATTAGATTTTTCTTAGTAATATTTTATGTTAACAATTACGAGACTACATCATTCCAGTGTTGTCAGGTTCCCGTCCCAATATTTCCCTCAAAATATTGAAAAAAATCCCGATGTTTGTAAACATCTCCCGGTTTTTGTAAAAAAAAATCCCGATTTTTGTAAATATCTTCCATTTTTTGTAAAAATTATTCCCGATTTTTGTAAATATCTCCCGGTTTTTGTAAAAAAAACAATTTTTGTAAAAAATTCCCGGATGTTCAGTTTTCTTTAAAAACTACTAAAAAAAAGTTCCAAAACGATTTAACAAAATTTCCCTGTTTTATTTATTTTTTTCCTTTCTTGTGGCCCAGATTTTCCCGTTTACCGGAAAATTTCCCTCCATCACCTGACAACATTGAATTATTGAAAATCTTAAACATTTGGATAAAACAGTACAGTATGGTTAATTTGAAAAGTACTCTTAGTACACTTCTTGAAAGGCTGTTTACTATTTGTATTTTTTTTCTATTACATCTCCTGTTTCATCACGCAAACATAGTTTTGTTCACTTTACCACGCATCTAGAATTCTGTTCTGTTGAAGGTTGAGGAGCTTCGAGTGGACAGTGGGGCTCTCATTCGAAGAAAATGATCGATGAATACACAATCTAAGTTCAAGAATTAGTACAAGATAACAATTCCAGAACATTATTCGATATATATATTTTTTTTAAATGAAAGTTTTCATATGTTGTATTTGCCATGTGTATTAGATCCAGTATTGCCAACTTTCCCGGTTTAGCAAAAAAAATAGATCGGCCATCTTCTTTGAATCTGAGTGTACAGAAAATTTGAATACTTATTTGTAAAAAATTTACAAATTTTAAGTCATACATGTGAAATCATAATTTCGGATGGAGTCTGACCCTACAGCCCCAAAATACACGACCGGCTACGATTACTTGTAGTCAAAAGAAATAGTACGAAGAAAATATAGGAGAGAATAACAGGGCACCAAAAAAGAAAGAAAGAAAGAAAGAAAAGAATCATTTGTGTAACAGATTCTATTTCACCTCCTCTTCCATTATCAAAAGGGATCACGGATCTTTCTCTGCCGGCGTAAGGGCGGGGGAGAGGTAGAAGAATCTACTCTACACGAGGTTCAAAAGAACCGCAAATTGCAAGACTTTTTAAATCCATCTCTTCAACCGGAAACGTCGAGTTTAGATGGCCTCCTTGTCTGGGTTTGGGAACGACCCTGGTAAAGGAAAGGCCGAGTTTCAAATTGAGAATCGGGATACAGGGTGTGCTGCTGGTTGGTAAAGCAAATAAAAAGAAGAAGAAGAAGCCTTTTTGTGCTACTGTTTTATAATTGTACCTTCCACAGAGGAAGTAACATATCATCTTTCGTTAAAAGAAAATTTCTCCTCTGTTACTGTTAATGCGGGAACTACTTCCGGTAATATATGTCAAGATGGCAGTTCAAACAACAGTATTTTTTTTCACGTTGTCTACTGCTTGAGTTCACAGACAGAAGTATTGCAGTATAAAGAAAGATACACAATATAAATTTAAACACTGGTGATAGCACAATTAGGTACTATCGAATATAGAAATAGAATGATAAACTGGCTTCCGTATTGGCTGCCAAAGTTAAATTTACTTCGAGTCTATTCTTCACCTATCATCATATTGCGCTCCATATATAGCAAGATTTTCCTATCAGTTGTCGTCTGCTTTATAGCGCTTCTTTTTGCATAAATGTATGTACTTTTTTATATAGGTAATACAAAGTGACACCGAAACACTTATATAAGCTTGAAGCTTCCGAAGAGATAGGCCTACAGGTAAACGCAGAGAAAACAAAATATATCATAATGACCACAAACACAGAACAGGAAGAAATAAATATAATATTTAAGAATGAGACCATAGTGAAAATAAACAAGTTTAAATATTTGAAAGCACATGTGACAAGGAAGACTAAGGTAACGGAAGAAATAAAAGTTGCTCTGTATCGGAAAATGGATGATTCTATTTAGTCCAGAAACTCCTAAGCTCGCGATTATCAAGAAAGTAGAAATTGAAAATATACTGGACGATTATAATATTCTGCTTGTAATATTTTATGGTTGCGAAAGTTAGAGTATAAAATCGACATAAATTGCGAATATTTGAAAATAAAGTTTTGAGACGGGCCGAAACTGATCGAGGTGACTGAAGAATGGAGGAGACTCTACGATTCACGGGATTAACCCAGAACATAAAAATAATGAAATCACGACTTCTAAGATGGGAGGTCATGAAGCTCGAATATGGAGAAAAAGTGAAGATTATCTTTCATCATGGTTGAGAATCTCAAGAGAAAGAGGCCACTGGGAAGACCGAGGCGTCGTTGGGTGGACAATATAACAAGGGACCGTCGAGAGTTGTGATAAAAACTAACTTGGTCTTTCCTCGGATAAAATTCAATTTCGAACTTCCATTATTTTGCGGCGATGAACTTGCGGATTACGTAAGCCACAGAGCTAGTTAGTGGGGTAAATATCCTCTTGATCTTTGGACGATGTTGAAAGAAACAGTACCAGAGGCTGTCTTATCTGATTCCATTTACAAGACTATCATTTATCAGTGTTTATAATGAAACCAATATCAGTCTTACAAGTAGGACGTTATTCTTTTATTTAAACTCTAATTTTAATTTTACGAGCTTAACTAGCAGATATGGTCTAAGCTCGTCCTTGACGAGCGCTTTTTTGATGAAAAAGAATGGAGGAAATAGAAGCCAAGATTCTAGAGAAAATGCCCTACTCGCGTTGTGAGACTGATGAAAGCACTGGAAAACTCACTCAGAACACACCCAGCAGAACTTGTATTTTCCCAGTGTTGACTTGAAGCCTGTGACTTCTAGCCATTGAAGTCCGTGACTTATAGCCATTGAAGTCCGTGCATTTCTAGCCATTGAATCCCGTGACTTCCAGCCATTGAAGTCTGATTTTTAGCCGTTGAAGTCTGTGACTTCTAGCCATTGAATCCCGTGACTTCTTGCCATTGAAGTCCATGACTTCTAGCCATTGAAGTCCGTGACTTCTAGCCATTGAATCCCTTGACTTCTAGCCATTGAATCCCGTGACTTCTAGCCATTGAATCCCTTGACTTCTAGCCATTGAACTCCATGATTTCTAGCCATTGAAGTTTGTGGCTTCTAGCCATTGAATTCCGCGACTTCTTGCCATTGAATTCCGTGATTTCTAGCCATTGAAGTCCGTGACTTCTAGCCATAGAATCCCTTGACTTCTAGCCATTGAATCCCGTGACTTCTAGCCATTGAACTCCATGATTTCTAGCCATTGAAGTCCGTGCACTTCTTTCCCTTGAAGTCCGTGACTTCTAACCATTTAAGTCTGTGATTTCTAGCTATTGAAGTTCGTGCACTTCTAAACTTGAATTCCGTGATTTCTAGCCCTTGAAATCCATAACTTATAGCTCTTGAAGTCCGTGACTTATGACCACCAAACCAAAGAATCAGGGTATGTAGATTTTTATTTCCTAGTTATCTATCGATTTGACAAGAAATAATGGCCTGAGCTTGTCACACATCTTAGGGATGACGTCATTTTGCGAGCACTCTTCTGAAACAAGGATAGAAATACTAGCGGCCAGATCTTAGCTTAGGAATCATCCCAGTATTCGACTGGTGAAACTAAGGAAATGTTCAACCAGGCAGTAGGAGGCATGTAGAACTCATCACATTAGAATTGTTACTGTAATGTATGGTAGAATATCTCCACTTCCTTCAAAAATATACTACAAAACATTTGCACATACAAGACCGAACAATTCAAGCATTATTTTTCTAAACCTTCATGTTACAAGGAGTAGTGTAACATATGGGGCTACGGTATAATTAACAAATGAGTACCTGAGACCGAGACAAAAAAAAAAAAAGGTTGTATGAACTTTGTCGAAACTCTGCTTTGTTGACGATATACAGTGTATCCAACTTTGAGCCCAAAATCAACTTTTAAATTGGTAAATAAAATTAACAATCTCGATAGATCATAAGCAATGCTTGAAAAGGAGAATTATGATATTGAAAATCAATCTGTTCCTCTAGGGTGGACATTAGAAGTTAAAACGTGATGTTATCGGTGAACAGTAAATTTTTGATATTTGGAAATAGCAGTACGTCGGCTTATTAGATATTTGGTTGATATTCACTAGTGTTGATAATCATCATACTCGGAGTAAAGAAAACAGTGTTGCAAACTGTGATGAATGTACGAAATGGAATGTTCAAATAGTTATCGTATACTATGAACAGTTAGAAACCCTGTGTTCTCTACTTTACATATGACGTCATCTTTAGAGAATACTAAATAATCAATAAAAGGACTTAGTACCATTTTGGAAAAAAAGATATACCAGGTTTACAACACTGTCCAAATTTATTGGACCTTTCGTGTCTTGTAAAAGGTGTGAATTTCGACAAATCTTCATTTGACATTTGTTATTGTTTTGGTTTTAATTATTCGTCTGTGAAGTAGCTCCAGTATGTGACTTAAATATGTGTGAATGGCGTGAAAGAAAAACACAGAAAGGGAGGGGAGCATAGTTAGCATAGGCATTTCTTGTAAATATACAAAATTCTACTCTGTACTTGAAAGTTTCACTAACAAAGCAAGTATGAAATACCAGACATTTGCGCACGAAAGGGCAGCAGCTAAGGAAAATATGAAAGGCTCGTGGAAAACATGCAAGAAATTCAAAGGGTAAGAATAACTTTACCCTCTGTATATGCCACACACAACACACACACACACACTAACATACTGTTGCTTGGTAGATGAAGAGATCTAATTCCAAGGTTGGGAGTTTGTGTGCCACAACGCTCGAGTTTAATTTTCTATTCTCAGCGGTGTGTTTATCTTACTACAGCATGAAAATTACAACAACTCCGACAGAAACTCACAAGATGCCAGTCTTTGTCAGCTGCTGGCATTTACAACATCAAGCAATGGGTGAACGTATCTATATTATTAATTAACATGTCTATTCATTAATATTTTACGAGCTTTTCCACTATTGAACCTATTTCATAATCACCCTTTCTTAAATGTATTAGAATAGTGTTGAGTAATTCAAAAAATCGAAGTTAAAATGTCAAGTTTGTAGTTCATTTGTGGTCTGTGCTTCAGCATAGGTTAAACCGTCTCCATTAGATCTTGGAAGGACAAAAGTACTCAATTTCTCCAATTTTCAGCTCAAATAATATTATCAGATTAACTGAAGGCATGGAAGGACAAACATTCTAGTCAACCAATCGTGAATTCTGAATCCTCGATATCTGTTCTATCATTGTTACTAAAAAGCTAGTTTGTCTCTGATGATCATGGTATGAGCAACATGGGACTCAAGTATTCCTATACCAGTCAAAACAGTACCGTTTATTTTAAGAGCGGGTATCTTTACTTATCTTCATGGCGTTTTCCGGACAATTTACTGAATATAGCATGCAGCCTTTTAAAGAACTTTTCAGTCACTAAATATGATTCAAGGGATCAAAATAATAATCATATAATGAATTTTGTACAATTTGGAAAAAAAAATATTAAAAAATTCAAGATGGTATATTTTAACAAAATTGTTAAATTTTTATATAGAAAAATAACACTAAACAGCGTGGCGAACAGCCCGAAAGGACAGTCTTTTCGTTCACTGAAGTGTTACGTAGTCAGTACATTATTTCTCGTTGCCATATTTCTGGTTTTCGAGACCACAGTCCGCCACCCTCTTCTGTATTAGCTAAGTAGCTTTTCATCAATGCTTAAGACGGTGGGTCAACAACGAAATTGAAAGACAGCACCGGGCTTCGAATCCGGGTCTGCTCCCACTGAGAGCGAGAACGTTTAACAACTAACTTTGAAAACCAAAACCATCATTGAATACTATCACTCACGCGCGTGCACCCGTTACGCTCCCCATAGAATAACATTCTACGATTTGGAACCACCCACCGCTATCTAGTGACCCACTGCACCGATCAAGACAGTTCTAGCGGATGTGAGCTAGTCTAGACAAGAACCTTTCCAACGACACATCAGCCTCGTCTCAACATCTTGTGGTTCATGATTTTTTTTTATTGGACACAGATAGAGGGACGGACGAAGAAAGCGGGGGTATAAGGTTCCACATTATTAGCGATAACTCGTACTATGTCGTGATGGAGCCTAAAACATACCCAACGTAACAAAAGGGACAAAAGATGGAGCGTGTAATGACATCAAGTTATCTAGAATTGTAATAGTTGACAATAACAACTCTTATTTAATTGCGACAAAAAAAAAAAAAAAAAAAATGACAATAGTTACTAATGTTATAAACAACGGGTACAGAATCTACCATCATTATTTGTTGAGTTTAAAAGCATAAGGAAAAACAACTAATGTCGGTGTATTTATTGTTGATTTTCCCTCAATTTATATATATATATATATATATATATATATATATATGCACATTAGATGCTATATGCGTAAATTATCTTTGCTCGGCCGCCAATATAATAAAGTTTCTTTACATGCAAGATCTAATTTACACCTATAGATAGATAGACTTACTAAAGCCAATTGCACAAACACAGAATTTCCAATCACAAATATAGTTTTTCAATTTACTTTTCACTGTCTTCAAGATAAATTTGTGTATGTCTTCAAAATGCTGGGCAGCGTATATATTAACTAGTTAATAAGCAGACCAAGACTTCAGAATGGCATCTTTCAGAACATGACATACCTTCCCTTCTAGTTACTTAGTACAGTACATTAGCGAAGCTGAAAATGCCCTCTCCTTACTTAAAGAATATTTTTCGGCAACGAGGCGTGCAAAGAAAATAAAACTGTGTTCTATTTTTCTTTTTTTGTTCTAAAAAAAATGAAAAAGAATGGTTAGTAGGGTAAGTATTGAAACAGTTTGCCGATATGCATATGAGGGCGGGCGGAGAAAGAATAGCCTAAGTAAAAAAAAATAAAAAATACAAGGAAGGCTATTACGAGAACCCAGACGCGAATATTGTTAGTGTAGTCTGGATGCTGGCGTTCCTGTGGGGGCGACCGGGGGGGATGAAAGAGCAGAATTGGAAGCTGTGGGTGGGGTCAGGACACGAGAAAAGAAATTCGAAGAGTTTATAACTTGGTCCATTTAACTCCACGCTTCCCGACCAGCCAGCATGTCTGGAGAAGACCAACGACTACGGCCGTCCATCTTGCGACAGGCAGAAAGGGGAAAGAAACGATGGAAAACCTTTAAAAAGGGGGATGCTGCTGAATTTTTCGTGGGGGAAACAAGACAGGGGAGTAGGGGGGCTAAAAGGAAGGTGTAGCAGCGAGGATCAAGTGATCTTTTGGGTCCATCACATTTTCCTTAGTCGCCCCCCACTCCTCCTCGCCCTTTGCTTCTCTGATATACCAGCAGCCATCATAATGTCTGACTGAGCCAGGCGAACAAACCTCTCCGTCCCCTATCTCACTTTGTCTCTCGCATTGGAATGAGAGAAATGTCGAAATCCCAGCGCCCTATCATCCATCCAACCCTCCAGCCCTTTTTACGTTCGCTGTTAATGACGGTCCGCCATTGTCGATGAGGGACTAAGAGAAAGACGGTGGAAGAGGGGAGGGGGGGCATGGTGACACCAACACAACTACTAAAGGATTTCGATTTCGCTACTGCTGTTGAGGTTTCCTGTCAAACCCTGAAATATTTGACTCTCTCTTTATTTTGTTTCACATTCGAAAAGAGAGAGAGAGAACTAGACTCTATTTTTTTTTTTTAAAAAAAAAGAAAATTGAGGAAATGAATAATTGAAAATTGGTTGTAAAGAAAAAAAAATGACAAAAGGAAGCTATTTGGGTTGATTCACCAATTAAGTCAAATTTCTTCGCAGTAATCTTCTTACCCCTTAAAAGTATACTCCAGCTAGGATGATTAGAAACTAAAATAAGGGGGAATAACGTACAGGAGGGGGGGAGATAAAGATGTTATTATAAGCAATTTTCGTTAATTTCACCTTCTTCCCTGCTTATGATTTTTTTTTTTTTTTGTAAAAATAATCTAACTGTAAACTGTAGACTGATGTAGTATTATGGCATTTAACAAGACTTATCAAATAATGTGGAGGGGTTGTTTGGTACTACGAGACATTCAATAATAAGTATGGAACATAAGCTATACCTGCAGATAATAAATTTTAATTTGAAAATAATCCAGGAATTCTATGAATAAGCAGAGAGACTTTTATTGAGTTACTGTACAGAGTGAACCATTGTCTCTGGCGATTTTAATACCTTAACGTTTATTAGTTATATACGAGATCCAAACAACAAATCCTTTAAAGTATGTAGTATTTAATTTACGTTTAACAACGTTCTTAAGTTTTCTTCACAATGATGCTAAAGTGGACTGAACGATGTTCTCAATATCATGCAGAAGCTGCAAAGCAATTGCCTCAAAGATACAACATAGTGGCAAGATATCATATTTGCAATGTTCTCTGATGTTGTGCAGACATCTCTGGGGGCATTCCCTTTAGAGCAGAACTCGTCTCTTCAAGAAATTTTAAACACTTGTAGATAGATGGCATTACCATGCCTGTTGTAATGTCATCAAGACTACAGTAAAACACCGTTATTCCGCACCTCGGTATATCGCGGAATCAGCTTTATCGTGAGTAGGTACCATCTTGTTCGTTGATATTTTCAGGTCCACTTTTCTTACATTCGGGTGATTGATTTTGATTCCAACTTCTTTCCATGTTGTCTATTTCCTCTCTTTTCTGAAACGATGCTGACTGAATATCCCGTTATTTATATCGCAATAGAAAACGTTTATCATTGCTGGTATTAACTTAAGGATTAAGTAAGCTCCACAATTAATCGTAGCCTACATTTTAGTTTGATGAATCTTTTTGACTTATCACGGAAGGGGCAGGGTGTCGATATAAATATATTCTAGACAAATAAACTAATAAGTTCTATGAGTTAATTTCTTATATTTCAATAACCGAAATAACTGAAAATTCAAAAAATAACTTTAAAAAATCCAGTGTATAAATAAAGGATCAGGGTCCATAAAAATTAATAGATGACGCTAAGATCTCATTTCCACTTTCAATGGACTTGGATCATCTCCCCCAACCTAATCCAAATATTTGCATCATCATTTTTGTTAATTAATTTATTCTTTTAATTTCCCTGCTGATTTATTAGGTTATTCTTAAATAAGTGTACTAGTTTAGGTGATAATATCTTACGTCTCTCTGCTGTTACCGCCCATAAAATTAATTTGATCTTACCTTACGTTTCTCAAAATTAGACTACTTGATAGTACATTAAAAGCTAGGAAAAAAAAAAAATATCGATTGATACACGTAATGTGAAAGGAATAAATATTTATTATACTTTTGCAGTGGTTTATAGTTGAGTTCGTAATTTCATATGAACACAATAAATTATTATTTATTTTCCGTTATTAAGTCACAGACAAGGAAAGCTGAGAACATTATTTGTACTGATTTTAACATCAATGAATAGCGTTATTCCAAACAATATTACTGTGTCATTGTTTTGAATATTAAGTGTCTTGTAATCTATTTTATAGACATTGAAAGGAAGTACAGACCAGGGGCGGCGCAATCGCGGCCTAGGCCCTCTCAGAAAAAAATAATGAAAACAATAAAGAAAGAAAGAGAGAAAAGCTAAAACAGAAGAAAGCTAAATAATTCGGTAGATCACTGGTTATTATGCTGCCAACGCACACCCCTCTTCCATCCTTCCATCAGTAAGTTAACTTTTTCAATAGGGCCCTTTTGTTACTGGATTTGTGGCTAGGCCCATCTTTCACTATGGACTTTTATTATTGGAAACTGTGATTTAGTTTGTGCCTGATGCCTTGGGCCCTTCTTTCATTATATTGTACAATTGGGAACCTTCTTTCATTACATTGAGCAGTTGGGACCCTGGGCCCATTTTCATTATGTTGGGCAGTTGGGGCCCTTTCATCGCTGAAGACTGGGGCCTGGTTTGTAGCTGGGCCCATATTTAACCACAGGCTGATGGGAAGTGCCGGTTTACGTATAAGCTAAACAAGATATAGCTTAGGGCCTCACTCCCTTGGGGGGGGGGGGGGGGAAAAAAAAAATAAAGAAAAAAAACGGTCGGTAATGTAATTTCAAAATAATAAAAAAGCAAATACGATAAAACGCACATACAACAACGGTGTTTTGTATTATGTACTAGTGTGTTAGGAATGGGGCCCCTGTTTTTCAGCTTGGCTTGTAATTGGAGCCTGTTTCTCCCCCCGCTTGTGATGCAATGGGGCCCCGGTAACCCAGCCCCGCATGTAATCGAGCCGTTTCCCAGCCCCGTTTGGGAAATAGTAATATATGTTATTATTTCATGTTATATCAAGCTTCCAGAGCCTAGATTATGAGTCTGGTTTGTAAAAGTTGTAAGATTATAAAATGTTATAAGTTGATCAAGATGTAAGTTAATAAAATACACATTTTATGTGCAAAGGTATTTAGATATCTATTAGGTCCATAAATTGCCATACAACATATATTCAAATCCCAAAAGACTGTGACACTGTTGATGAAAAAGAAAGCTAGACACGTAAAGGGCCCAATTATCTTCAATAGATTAGGGCCCCATCAAACCTAAATCCGGCACTGCTGATGGGTTCTTTATGGATGTTAACACATCTTGTAGGTCTATATTTGATAACTCAGAAATGGAAAAACAGGGCTAATTTACTTTTGCCTAGTCCAAATATCAAGTTCATTTAGAACAGAAAACATGCTTCCTTTTTGGAATTATCCGCTGGAGCTTAGGCTACAGTGTTGACATGGATTTTTTTTTTCGCCAGCATAAATAGCATAATTCTCTCCAGCTCTGGAATAAAAGTGTTCTATCACAATCATGTCCAGTAGGCGATAATGCCAATAAAGTACGAGACTGAAAATAATGGTGTAGGTAATTATGCACGACGTTTTAGAGTAGGGCCTGCTCAGAATAGACGTAGCCCTGCAATGCCTCTTCCTTAACGGCCAAGTTATTATTTTTGCGTCTACTGTATGAGGTTGATTCACATTACGTCATAGAGGTGTTTTGATCACGTGGTGCCGGTAAAAATATCCAAGGTACATCAGCAGCATTTGTAGAACTTTATACAGGCTACCTCAGGCAATGTAAACAAATGACGTCATTGTAGTCTCAGCGAAATTTTTCTATCAATCTTGGAGTGTTCGATCAATGTTTGAAGACTGACACAAGAGGGAATATTTCAACGTTTAGGCAAACAAAGGTCGTACTTTGATCGAACACTCCAAGAATAATAGAAAAAATTCACTGAGACTACAATGACGTCATTTGTTTACATTGTGTGGGTGGAGGTAACCTATATAAAGTTCTACAATGTTGCTGACGGAGCTTGAATATTTCCCGGTGTCACCTGATGCAGTGCATCAAGAAGAAGAAGAAGAAGAAGAAGATTATGCATCTGAGCCTGCTATGCGAGATGGAACATCTTTGGACGGGATTCACGGCAAGAATGATAATGATGCTGCAAACAGCTTGTGTAAAAATTGTTTGTCATGTGCAGGGAAACTTTTGTACCAATTTCTATGTCAGTCTAGTTGTTTTAATAATTTATACATTGTATACAAATATGCGCTGTCTTTACCATGCACACAAGTGACATGTGAAAGGTGCTTCTCAAAGTTAAAGTAGGTGAAAACAAATCTCAGAGTTAGTTTGTCTGAAGACATTTTGGACACATTTTTACTAATGAGTAAGGGAAGAGACATGTTAAATTTAGTGTCCCTGGACAAAGTTATTGAGGAACTCTACAATTCATCATCTGAACTGAAAAGAATCTTAACTTTTTAAAATTATTAGTTGTTTAGTGTTTCAGCAGTGTTTTCCATTTTCAGTAAAACTGTCGTTCATTCCACAGTCAAAAGTTATTATTAGTTGTTTAGTGTTTCAATTTTCAGTCAGCTGTTCTGTTCGTTCCACAGTAAAAAGTTATTGGCTATATTTGTTTAGTGTTTCAGGTACTATATGGCAATACAATAATAATTATAAAATATTCTCTCAAGAGTTTATGTTTCTGGAAATCCTGTGATTTGCTGTTTGATTAAAACTTGCTGTGACATCAAATTTCCAATGACCACATGACAAATCATAGCTTGCAAATACTACCAAGTAACAACGAATTTACAACTGAATAACGCGATGGCTCATCGCAGATGTTCATTGTACGCTATTTTAGGAATTGGCGTGATATTCTGAGGGTCCTCCTTGGTAACCGCGACCTAGGCCCTAATATACCCAGTCCGCCCCTGATACAGACTACATAAAAATTTCTACATATTGGTGAACATGTGAAAGAATGCTCTGCACAAGTGGAATTGCACAAAGTTAATGAACTTCTATACATTCGGTCCACAGTTTTGTTGAAGTAGGACAAGTAGATGGCGATAAAAGCTTTTTGGTTTGTTTCTTTTCTCAAGTCTGAAGACAGAAAACGAGATAAGAAATCTGTCATTATTTAATATAAAAATTAAAGTATATATTGTCACAATGCGCTACTGCATGTTCAAACACAAAAACACTGTATTTAAGAGAGAGAAATAAATAAAGAAAAAGCGAGAAACAAAAATGGTTGGTTTATGTGAACTCAATTTGCAGTTAATTTCAGCAGTTTGGAGTACAGGGTTGTCAGACACAGATCTAAAATTATGTAGATATATTTTTTATATTTAACCAGCGTTTAAATGTTTTTCTTTTCTTGTACTTGTGGCGTACACTATTGCCTCAATCTACTTAAAAAAAAAATGTATGCACAGGTTTTGTCAATATGTATAATATCCCTTTTCATAAACCTTTGTTTAACAACATTTTGCCGTGCATTTCGAAAATAATTAATCAACACAGCATTTTGTGAAGAAACATACAAAATGTTCATGATTTTAATCAACAAATTGATATAAACATAGCGTGAATATGTGCATACACAAAAATGTTTATAAACGCGGTCTGGTTAGTGTAGACTTACACTGTAAAAAGTGAAAACACGAAAGGGATAACAGTTACTCCGCTTTATGGAGAAATAAAAATCGAAAATTAGCGTTTTGTTGTATTTACTCTTAAACGTGGATATAGTGTAAGCCTTTTAGTGGAAAGATTGGTAAAATTAACTCCATTTTAAAGTTAAACATTTTCTTTGTAATAGCCTAACGTTAACTGAAAATGGGTTGAAACTGGCCAAAGTGATTTGTCCGTGAACGTTCAACTTATCTTACGCTTAAAACTCGGTCATTTTCTCATCGAAGTGTAAGCTAAACTGGCGATTTTGAGGTTACGTACTTTTGTGGATGAAGTTTAAGCCTTAGTTGGATATTTTATAATCCAGTAACAGGAGTAACGTT
>JAGDQP010015533.1:23943-41462 GCA_022664845.1 Lepisma saccharinum
GTGGGTTGAAACTGGCCAAAGTGATTTGTCCGTGAACGTTCAACTTATCTTACGCTTAAAACTCGGTCATTTTCTCATCGAAGTGTAAGCTAAACTGGCGATTTTGAGGTTACGTACTTTTGTGGATGAAGTTTAAGCCTTAGTTGGATATTTTATAATCCAGTAACAGGAGTAACGTTACTTACTTGTCACTGAACGCCCCGCCATTTTGAGTGTTTATATTGCCTTTACACTGTGAACAGTAAACAGTTCACTGGTGGACCGAGAACGGCAAGGATTGCATTGTCGGAAAGAGAAATTAAATTAGTTATAAATCTTTACACTGTAGCATCTCTCCTTTTTTCACGAGACATTCCTCGTAGTAAAATAAAAAACGTGTTAATGATTAACATCCTTCGCAGTAAAACCCAAGCTATAGTTATCACTCGGAAAGCCAGAAACACCAACTGTCATTCTAGCTAAGTGGCAAGAGCGTGTGACCAGTGTGCTTGTGGACCCTGGATCGAAACCCGACCACTTCAACATATTATTTTTAATTTTAAAGGAATATTACCTTTTATTCTTTTCTAATTTAAAAAATGCTCTGCTTGAATGAAATACGTTGGAACAGTCAAATATATATACGGATTTTGAAATTTTACAGAAAGTAAAACGTTCAACCGAAAACTGGCTGAATGTAGGTTAATCCAAAAAGTGGAGGCAGCTCAGCTGCCTCCATTTCTTGGATGAACGTTGTGTCTTCTATTTTTACAGTGTACCATAGGCCATTATACCATTTAGCATTCTTGCACTTTAAAGGATTATCCAATATTTCTATCACTTAACAACTTATTGTAACGCTGATTGCATTTAGGAACAAGTATCACGATATTGTTGATGCTGAAAGTCGAATATATATATATATATATTTAAATCTGTACTGTACACTCAGAATCAATTAAAATGGCCGATGGGAAAATTTTCCAAGTTTAATATATTGCATAATATAGCAACACCGAAAAACTATGTAGGGTCCTAATACAGATTTAAAATGATCTGATTTAGATGTAAAATTATCTGATATAGATGTAAAATTATTTAATATGGATTTAAAATTATCTAATGCAGATGTAAAATTATCTAATACAGATTGAACATTTTCTAATAGAGAATTAAAGTTATCAATTATAGATTTAAAATAAACGTTCCTTGTTTTTCTCACGCGTGTTACTTTGGTGTTACGAGATTGTGCAGCTGGTAGATTTAGAAACGTTTTGTATGGACGATATTTTTGAATCAAAGGGACTTTGATTCTCACCGGTAGGAGCTTTCGCCTCAGAGCGAAACGTAAAAAAAGGTCTTTGAGTGCTTTCTAAATACTTATCCTAGTCAAGACGATGAATGTATACATTTACACATATTTACTGTAAGAGATAATCGAATCGTATGCGCAAACAAAAGTATTATGTTACGTGTTAAAAGACAGAATTTTGTTCGCGCATACCTCAGTTTATCTTACTGGAACTAGAAATAAGTAATAAATTGCTTCATGAATCCCATAATTATAATGCCTACATCGTTCGTAATTTAAAATGAAGTATGGAAAACTTTTATTTATTTACATTTAACTCAATGATTACTTGTAGGTCTATTTACGAATGATTGACTTATTTGAGTTACCGGTAATCATTACGTACATAGTACTTAAATAAGTTTGCTGCTACGTACAAGCTTTATTTTATTTCAGTTAGCCAGAATATATGAAGAAAATTTAGAATTATCTGAATTTGCCAAAGTCCTAGTTTATACACAGTCTAAACTGACATCTACCTTTAGTAAAATCCTATTTAAAGAAATGAATGCAACGGAGCCTTTACTTAATTGCTATTTACAAAGTAAACATTCCTAATGTTTATACTGCGTTTGTTTTCGCTTGTACGTATACTAAAGGCCACTTGTACAGCGTATTTGTTTCTTTCACAATATAACAATAACATTATTACTAGAAATTCTAATTTTGATGCGAGTTATAATTTAGCCTCGTAACAGTACAGCCGAAATTATGGTCTTACGAAATATTTAAGAGTATACATACATTAACAATAACAGGTGCAGAAACACAGATATACATTCTGAAATCGTAAACAAGTAAGACTAAATGTGGGTTAAATCTTCAAAAATCAAATATCCTGAACTCTCGCGCTTGTTTTCTTAAATACCGCTCTCTCTATTTTTTAAGTCTCCCTATAAGCAGGATAGACAGAATAATGATATTAAAAAAAAAAAAACCTTGACAACAAAATAAATTACTAAAAGGGCTCAATATCTCAGAGGACTCTGTTAAGTTCGTTTCCCAATTGCTAATACTCACAAATTCTCAGAGATTAATATACATTTTGAAGCGATTATTAGTAATCACGAATGCCAGGAATATTGGGCGCTGCGGCGCGGCGGTGGGATTTTAAGTTCAGTCTGGGCAAGAACATGTGTAAGACACTTATTCCCCCCCCCCCCCTGAATTAGCAAAAGTTAAATTAAGTTTTAGTTGAGGGTAAATACTACAATATCATGTAGTTAAATTTACTTTTTATTGTTATGCATGTCTAAGGGAAAGTAGGTATATCTTACTACAATCTTGTCAAGGTACTTTCACGTCATTCATTTGGTTCGATCGACGGAAGCTAGGAGAGGGTAAGAAGAATGAGGTGGGGGTTCCATCTCTCTCTCTCTTTAACTTTATTTTATATGGGCTAATCTAGTAACTGTTGACTTCGGCCCGTCACGATTATCCGTCACGTTCGAGTTAAAAGACACCCATGCCTCTGCCGGGACTCGAGTCTTTCGCCTAACGCCTTAGACCTCACCGCTAAGTGGAGGCTCGAATCAGCGTCCGACCCAATCCTCTCTACCGGACCTGCTATTTCTGCTGATGTCTGTTATTCTGTCCCAAAAGTGTCTGCACACAATCCTGCCGTTACTAGTAGCGTTTAATTAAAACAAATTGTACCCATTATTGTAGGACGAAACGAACTTTGGTCTGTGAAAGTTAAATTTTGTTTATCTGCAAAGAATTTTGAATAATTATTGACGTAAAACGAAAAAGGTGGGAAAAACACTTCCATTGAGCCTTATAAACAATAAGAATAATTATGTAAGTTTCCACAAACAATTTCTGACAGTATACAATTTTATAAGGTACGAATGTCTCCAACAAGAAGGCTTGTATGGAATAATTGTTCAATTATGAAACACATACTAATTTATAAAGGGTAATTTATAGTTCTCTGTCATTTAGATTAATAACTAAACATGATTTTATTGTACAACTACATTTTATGGCACCTTTAAACGTAGAAATTCTTCTGTCATAGTAATCTCATTGAATTTCCATTGTAAGAATTTTTTACAGTGTGATGTAGTATGTACAGAGAGATTTATTATGTGAAATAGCTTCTTCGCCTTTTCAAATAAAAGTTTAGTCTATAGCTTATGTTATAACCTGAACGATTACAATTAATTCTGAGAGTTGTATAATCATATTTCAATGCCGTGGTTTCTAACAATAATTTGTTAACATTTTCGTATGATTTAAGGTTGACTTAATAATTATTGTTCTAAGTGGAGAATGGATGCTTGGGAAGTTTTGTAATTTTTCTTAACAGAGGTATTCTAAGCACAATTACATCGGATAGATAGTATAAATGTACTTCAAGATCCCGTTACTGAAACACGTAAATGACATTTACTTCAGGTATAGAGTAACTTTCTAAATGGCTATTACAAAAATATTACTAAAGCAATTTGAAGAAGTAACTTCACCGAATTCTCCATTTCAGTCCCATTACTTTGTGCGGTATCTATACACAATGAAAACAAACAGAAAAAAAAAAAAACATGTGGCCGTACTGAACTTGAAAGAAAAGAAAAACTTTAATATTTTAAACTTCTTTCTTTCTGGTGTTCATTATTTATGACGTATTTATTCAAAGTAAATTTTGCAACTCGGTCGTCGAGCTGTCAGCCATTTCTCTGTCTCTCTCTCCGCAAGGAAGAAATAGTGTCTCGCCGCGACGATATGTTCGTCCTCCGCTCTGGCGTAGCGGCGCTCATCCCTTTAATCAACCGTCTTCTTTCCACAAGTTTCTTTTCTTTTTTAATGTAGCCGCATATGAAGGAGAGAGGGAAAAGAAAATTTATTATTTCTTTAAAAACTAACACAACTTTCTTTAACGAGTCATTTCTTTACTGGAGTCTTTCTTCTCTTAAACGTAGGACTTCAAGACTGCATTTTGGAAAGATATAATTAGAACTCTTTTAAACTGTTGCATATTATTTAATGAACGAAAAATAAGAGGAAATAAATTAAACAAAGATCTTAAAGGGAAACGTTCAGAGAACAAAGCTTTTCTTTTTTTAAAAAGAAGAGAAATAACTCAATATAAATATTTCCTTTATTATTATTTAGTAGATCAGTCACCGAAAGTGACTGTGCCGCCATCTAATAGATAAAAACAGTAACTTTATTGCTTATAATAATGAAATAAATACATTCCTTCCATTTTTAAGTTAAAACAAAAATCAGAAATAAATAAATAGTTTAGATTTTTGAATTCAAATTTGAATTCTTTAAATAAAAATATTTAGATTTAATGTTTTAAAGCATTGTAGTAGTATATACAGTATTGGTAAATAACAGTTTTAGTAGTAATACGACTATTAGTATTGCCAACGTATTTTAATCTCCCCGCACCAACAGGCGGGTACATTGGTTAGTGAAATTGATAAAAATTGTTTCCATTTTTAAATTTAAATCAACAATAAAATGAATAAATCAATATTTAAGATTTTTCATTTCAATTTTTGATTGTTGCAAACCCGAAATAGTAAGTTAATTATTTTATTTTTTTAAATTCATATTTTGATTCAGTAACACCATATTTTAAAAATGCATATGAAGTAGGTTTATAATTGTTTTAATTAATATTGTATGTTTAATTTAAATATTTAAATTCATACAAGGAAAATATGTCGCGATTCTCGTAGAAAGTCGAATCCCGGTCTTCCAATTGTGTAAGAGTTATTTATGTGTATATTCGCGTAAGATTTTGGATTTACCAGTAAGCTTGGTGTTTTCCTTTAAGGTTAGGAAAAAAATTATACTTCTTATACACTTAGCTTCAAAGTAAACGGCATAGAGCTACACATTCTAAGAGCGACACGTTGTACCACTTTTCCATTATAGATTTAAAATGAGTGTTCGATATATCCTCCTTTGACACGTGGTTTACTTCAAGGTTGCCAGATGCTGCAGTTTTAGTGACTTAAATCCAAATAAATATTTGGATTTATTTTCTCTATCAGAGTGTACATTTACTGATTTTTCAATTACCCCTTTATCAAGTAGATTGTATAACCATTTAGATTTGACCAGTCTTAGACAGAACAAAACATAAGCAACAGATTTAGCGTACTACCGTACATAGATCGCTAGAAAATAAACAGAAATAATGTAACAAAATTTAAATTGTTTTGAATTTATTTATGTAGATATTCTTGCATTGATATTTAATTTCATATAGGCCTACTTCCAGATATTTTTTTCTCTTTTTATTAAAACTAAGATTTATAATTTGAAAGTTATTTTTGCTTCCTTCGTTTTATTAAATTGTTTTCAATACAAGTATATAAGGGACAAAATGACCAATGAAAAACCATTGTCGGGATTATCGAAATATCTGGTCTTTATGAATCATTCAACAAAAGTTTTAAAACTATATTTCAGATACAGACAATAGTGGGTACGAAACACAGAAATGCCTGTACTAAAAAAACAAACAAACAAAAAACACGGACAATGATAGTATGTTTAATTTAAAAAAATAAAAATATTTTTAAAGACATACTTTTCTTAAACAATTCGTACTAAAAAGTGAAAAATAATTTTGTTTATTCATGACTAAAAAGAAAAGCATGGTGCGCGCCAATTCAAGAATTTTTAAGTGACTGTATATGAGAGCGCGCCCTATATTTTTTTTTTCACTTTTTAGTACGAATTGTTTAAGAGAAGTATGTCTTTAAAAAGTTTTTAAAATTATTTTTTCGAGTTATTTCGGTGTTCGCATAATTTTTCTCAAGCTAATATTTTGTGACCCGAATCCTAAAGTGTTCTGCAACCAGTGAAACCCAGGCTACTTGCAGGCTAGTGTTTATTTTAGGATAAAGAAGTCCGTATTAAAAAAAATTGTTAAAATATGCTTTTAAAATATATAAATATATAGGAATATATGAAAGTAATAATGGAATATTGTATTGTCACCCGACTTACGTCGCTGTGCAAAATTTCATCATTCTATGACGTCAGGAAATGAGTTAAATTAACGTTGAAAGATTTGAGGACACCACAAACCACTGTGAACTAAAGAAAAGAATGTAAAACTAATTGAAATACCAGAACTAAATAATGATGTACCTGGCATGATTATTGACAACAAGGGATTCTGACAGGATTTTCAGTTTGGAGGTATAAAGTCAAATTTGGGAGGGTGTAAGTTGAGTTTTACACAGTTTCTATCAATTTTTCATCGTAAAAATTAAGTTGATGGTGCTCTCCACAGTTTGTGGGGTGGCATCCCCACAAGGGGGTTTGGCAGAATCACTGCTGATAATTGACAATCAGATAATCAGGGGACACAGGATGATCGTCAAACGTACTAAATATTAAATACAATCTTTATAAAAGAAGTTAGCGCTGTGATTCCAAAGGCTGCCGTCTCTTGATAGTCTCTCAGGACATTAATTTTTTATAAAATGGTTTGGCAACACTGAAAACTGAGGTGACTAAGGACGCAGATACCCACAGTATTTTTACTGCGTCGAAATATGTTTATGCCAATTCTGGTGTAGATAGGTTTGTTGTAATGGAAACAAATATAACAATTGATATATATATTATTTTAAAAATGGGTTGGCAACACTTACCTACTGAACCAATCAAGACTAATCCGCGGGGCAGAGCTAGTCCGGCCAGAACCTTTTCAACGACACCTCAACCAACTCTATACAGCTTATATAGTTCCTGAGATTTCATTTATGAACACTTACAGACGGACGAACGGACGGAGCGGGATTAAAAAAGTCCGTATTTTATAGCTTCTCTATCAAGGGTTCTAGAATAAGGATAATACAGAAGATTTTTAGATGAAACTCAATTTTTATGTTGAAGAAATCTGAAACAACCTTGGGTTTGATAATGATTGATTTGTTTTATTCATCTATGCTAACTGCGATAATAAATGAGACTAATAATTAACATAATAATAATAATAGTAATAATAATAATAATGTAGTCGGATGTCTAATGTTCTTGTATCGCAGACATTTCGAAAGATCCGTTCGCAACGAAACCTCTCTCTCTCTCGTTTTAGATGTTCTCCCCACGCGCAAGACTCCATCGATCCAGCATGCAAAGCAGACAGGGTTGGCGTTTGGATCTGAAACATACTTCGAAACTCTCATGTACCATCCCCCTATGTTATATATATAAAAAGTATAAAGTATGTATATATATGTGTGTGTGTGAATCTTCTTTCTGTCTACGAATAGGATTTTTAACGCAAGTTTGGGAACACGTGCTTCAGTCCGAAAAGGGGTATTGTTGAACATTCTGATACTATTTCCTTAAACTGCGATTCAAAATACCTTTTTCAAAAAAGCAGTTTGCAAACAATTTGTTTTTCTGTCTCTCTTCTTCTTCTTTTTCTTTTCTTTCTTTTGTCAATAGCATTTCCGTTTCTTTTCCCTGTTATTCCAATACCTTTCACCCTTTTTATTTCCTTATACTACCCTACCCCACCTTACTGTATATTTTTTTTTAATATTATTTCTTCTTCTTTTTATTTCGAGACAAGACGTCCTGTGCCTTTTTTACGTTCTTTCTTCAGTGATACACAATGTACGAAAAAGAGAATAAAGTATGTGGACTCAAGAAGAGAAAGATCATATGTGACGAAAGTTCAAAGCAGAAAAGTCCTTCCTTCTAAGCAACAGGAAGCAAAGTCCTTCTTTCTTCAGCACTTCAATAAAAATCTTTATATTATTCATTGGTACAATTTTTTTGCAATAGAATCTACTGTTTACAATAAAGTCTGTAGAACATATGGCTTTAAAGGTCTTGGAAAGCTTTTTATTCTTTTAACAATTTCTTTTGCACCTGATTCAAGATCAACTCTGAGTTCTTGTACGAGGGTTAATAAACTTTTACATGTCGTGAATATTTCCTTTACCCAAAGATCTTCTCTATAGTAAATTGTTGAAGAATTCATAGAATAAAACTGGTCGTTGCCGTGAATCGAACCTGCATATTCCAATTGCCGGTTTGGTGTTTTAACCATAGCACAAACACCATCATGGTTCGACCAATCTCCTGTGTATATGGATTATTAATTGGGCCTGAGATTAATCAATCACTCACTGCTGTTTTTTTTAACTGTACGTAACGTGTTGGTCAGTGGTAGAGCGTTAGCTTAGGATTCGCGAGGTCCTGGGATCGATCCCAGCGGCTCATCGATCCGACTGAGGTTTCTCCCAGGGCTTTTCCTCAGCCACACCAGGCAAATGCTGGGATGGTAGCTACAAAACAGGCCCTGGCTCTTCCATCATTCTCTTCCCCTATCCCGGCCTAAGCCGTAGATGCCTAAAGGCCATAAATTAAATTCAAATTCAAAATAACGTGTTGGTTAATATTAATAATTATAAAGTTCCAATGTTATATAAATACGTATAAATTGTGTTGTTCACAACCAACAAGAGAAAAACAAGACAATTCTGGTTGTCGCAATTTCTTAAATGCTTTCTACGTTTGGTAACAGTCACTTTCCTGTTTTACGATTTTAAATTGATAATAAACAATATCTATAAGATAACAATACCAATAGAATTTTGTTTATTGTACTAGGACAGTCACTTAACGAGGAAAGAGTAGGGGAAGATTGGCGAAAGTGGACCGCTGTCTAAATTTGATCAACGTTGTACGGTATTTCGTATTGTATTGATATTTTGTAAACTACTGAGTTTAATACCACTGACTGGTGTCCAAGACTGGAGCAAACAACTTAGCGGACAGTGCTCTAAAGGCATGCTATCAGACACAGTTGCTGTAACAATTTTTACATCGCGAACTCTTGAACTATTGGGCTTCGGATCGTCAGGAGAAAGTAATCCAATTTTCTATAGTAAACATGAAAAGTACCTTTCGTTAGCTACGTGTGACATGTTGTAAAATTAATAGGGGTTTATTACATATCGCGTGTTTGTGTAGTGTCATATTCTTAAGTACGAAAGTTCATAGTTTGTCCATTAATTGCGATAGTAAATAACAGATCGTTGTGTATTTGTAGGCGAACAAAATACCAGCTGTTTTATTTATTTATTTATTTTTTGTACATTCGTAGTATAGCGTAAATCCTGTTTCCATATTTAATATTGTGTGCTATACATGTGTTGTAGGCATAGGAGTGTTGCATTAAACTTAGTTTGTTGTGTACTAAAAAGAATAATAAACGTACGTTTTTCTTGTTTTTCTATTAGTAATTCTTGTTTTTACGTTTCCTTTTCAGGTCTAACTTAGACAACTGTGAGGTCCAAATTAGGCAACAACTACCTGGTTTGAACCACATAAAAGTATTTTTATTTTTCAATTTCATACACATTGCTTTTACTACACGCTATATAATTTCATGTGAATATGAATATTTTTTGAATAATGGGTCATAATTAAGACAAAAGGTTCGAAAATGCAAATCAGCCCATTTTTCGCAACCTTCCCCTATGTACAGTAAATGGTTTAAATTATAACACCTTAAAGCGGGCGCTTGACTCAAGATCTATAAATAATAGTATTGTCTAACGACGTCACAGAGGTAAAATCTCAACTTAATTACCTTAATCACGTCCCATATAGGCTATGCGTTTGATTAAAGAAAAAATAAAAGGATTAATTTAGCATTCCCTGTGTAGACCTAAAAAATTTGCAGTTTGAATAGTAAACCATCGTGCTATACACGATCGAGTGCTTTTTCAAAATCGAAAAGGATAAGATATTTAAGAGAACTTTTATTAAAATCAGCTATGAAACATTATTTGATTAATTAATTGTATATTGGCTACAAATTGAAAGAACAAATTAATTAGCTGGTAATTGAATGGACGTTTAGGTCTATAAAGATTAATTACAAAAAACAATGTTACGTTTTGCTTTGAAACATACATAAATACTTGTAGAAGTCAAGAAAACGTTAATTTATTGATGAATTAAACTTTAGTTTGATAACCAAAGTAAATATTAATTTATTATAATTGTAAATACAAAATATAGACTGAAAAGAAAACTAATAATAAAGGTTAGTCAAAGTAAAATTTTAACTTTAGTCGAAACAAGAGAAGATTCCTAAACTAAGGTATATATATATTACCTTTAACAGAATGTATAGATACGTACTTTTTAATTGAACTGCAATTGCGTACAGAAAAATTGTGCAGTACTTGTCTAAATTATTTGAATAAGTAGAATAATTAGTATTAGAATAATTTGAATCCTAATATTAAGAATAAAATTGTATAAACCTGTAATCATATACTTATCATTTTCCCCTCGATTTTTGTGGAAATTATCCTAAATCAAGCGTTAAATAAATAAATCAAATATTTTCACAAAATTAACTGTTGGATTCAATTATTTATTTTCAACAAAAGCAAAAAAAACACGTCGGTCTAGTGCCTAACGTAAAGATATTGAATTAAATTACTGTAGTTGATTGTACCTACAATCACACACTGATCACGACTTTAATTTTATACAATTATATAATCATTCGAAGGGGGAATTGCATGATTTTGCGCTCATTCGTTGTAAGTCAATGCTTGCAAAAAGACAAATCTTCTTGAATAACGTAATTGCTCTTTTAAATGAGAGGTGCTGAAGGGGTGGGAAAAAGAACGTCTTTGCAAGCTGAAAAGAAGGAGGGATCTTTCTTGTTCGCTCTCTCTTGAGCGCTTTTTCTTCCTTGCTTTTTTTCCTTTGTATTAATGCAGCAAGTTGCAATGAATCATTTTAGCCGGATTTGAGGGGTGTTCTCTGAAAGCTCACCTGTGTCGCGTGCTGCAGAACGGGTCAGTAAACGCATTTCGGATGCACATCCATTGAAAAGGGAGTCCAAAAGAGGGCTTGCCCAAGTACTAAATGAGCTGCCCAGTGGCTTTGAATGCAAGTGTTTTGTATTATCAAAGCAAAGGAAAGAAAAAAAGCGATTGTGGTGTAACTCGTTCCTGCGTGTCAGTAAATCATAAAGTCAAACTACTGAATCATTGCGTTTTGTATGCATACATGTTTAAATATGTTTGCCCATGGTAAGTGCGTGTGTGTTGTATAGGTGTTTCTTTTTTTTATTATTATTATGATTTGAGAAAGGGTCAAGTAATAAACTGACTGGTCATCTAAGATTATAAATGGACAGTTCAAAAGGTGAACAGGTTATATATATGTGGTTAGATGATGAAAAGTGTGGGGTAATTCTATACAGGAAGAATGCATAGAATAAGTAAGTAATTGTATTCAATAAATAACATTAATTCCGAAAGGATCGTCAAAATATTACTAACCCTTAGAGTGTCCCTATTAATGACTATTAATTTTCTACTAATGCAATTCTTTGTGCATTTTTTGTTTGCTTTACATCATTGGTTTAAGATAGAATATTTTTTCGCCTATACAAGAAGGTTTGTTAATTTTATTGTTCATTTCAGAAACAACTGTGCAAAGGCTAAGATTTTTTTAAATGTCCTGATACGAAAGCAAGTCAGTGTATACAGTGTAACTCGGTTATAACGACACAATTTTTTAAGTTCCTTGGGTGTCGTTATAATCGAGTTCTACTGTATGTCCAGTTGAATAAGACTTATATGGATATTGAATAAGATTGCATGTAGCCTCACAGAGTGAAGAGACGCAGACGGCTGACGTGATCTATAGGGCAGGCCAGGTTTCGACAGCGTGCAACGGAAAGTGAAAAACAAAGAGGATTGTGAGAATAATGGCTGCACCACTAGAACATCGCACTGTCACTAATAGTAAAGTTGCTCGCGTGGACGAACTTATTCGTGACAATAAGCGGATTTCTGTGGACACTGTCACTGCCATGGTGAACATTAGCGTTGTATTTGCTCATTGCACACCAAAGAGATTCTGAAATCACTAACAAGTGTGCCAAGTAGGTGTGTTCCGAATCCCGGAATTGAAATCTTGATTTCAGAATCGGAATTCCAAGATTTATCATTACAAAGTGTCGAAATTCGGTTTTACACATCGGACCTGGAAACTACATCTTTATGAATCAAAGTACACATGATAAGAGTTTTCTTTTTAACTGCCTCCAGTGTATGAGGGGGGTTTATTACTCGCCGACTTGTAATCAAAAGGTTCCGTGTTCGATCCCCGGAAGAAGTGAGAAATTGCGTACTGTCAGACTTCCGGAATATTCCGTAATGCAAGGTAATACCTACTTCCGGAATCGGCTTGGGGCTTCCGAACATCTCTAGTGCCAAGACAGCCGACCTGGTAGCCGTATGGGTTGAAGCCAGCGACTCCAAGGTCCCGGTTTCAAATCCCGGCTGGGGCATGGATGTGACTTTTAACTAGCATCTCATTCATAATCGTGACGGGGCCGAAGTGAAAGTTACTAAAAATTGTCCATACAAAATAAAGGTTACAAAGTTTTTAGTGCCAAGACAGTTGAGTCATGAACACAAATTGAAGCTCGTGCAGTGTTTTTTAATTATTTTCTTATTAATCTACCTGCTGGTACAATTTCTTTTCACTCATACAGACTACCCCGTATTGCAGGACCATTCTGTGAATCTCTTTCTGACTACAGAAATCGTCTTTAAAAACGCTGCTTCTCTCAGTAACAATTTTCAAGCGAAACTGCTTTAAAATTACTACACTGTCGTTTGTTTTTCGCTTGTGCTGACATCTGCTGCACGTTGCCAGAATCTACCCTACAGATGTTTCCATGTTGTAGTAGCTTCATAAGGTTATGTCAAATATTATTAAATATTCAGACAGTTTGTTATTAATTATTAAATTGTTCTCGTATTTTTAATGAGAAGGTCTACTAACGAAACGATCTGTGCTACTTCGAAAACAACGTACTTACATTTCCTTATCTTACATAATTATTTCTCCTCCTAGATGGTACGCACTGATCGAATATTATTACACTCATATCCTCTTTACATGCATTAAATCTTGTGCCATCTTTGGCCTTATTTGAAGCAGGTGCGTTAACATCCACAAAAGGTGGGTACAGCTATCATCCACATTCTCATACCCATGAATAAATAATAAAAAATGGATACCTCCCATACGACAATCACATCTGTTTGAAGTTTAGTTTTAATGCAAAATTTTTACAAGGAAATTCTAAATACCAATTAACCCAAAGAAGGAGATAATCTTATACCTTATTCCTGTTTGTTAAGCATACTAGAAAAAAAAAGAATTACAAGGTGAAAAGGAATAAGAGAAGCTGTGATTACTTCTACGTGTTCCTTGCAATGCACATATTGAGGGTATCGTCGTAGCTTTGGTTCAGTTTGGAGAAGAAAATACGTAATGGACTATTGCCGCAAATTCATTGGTTGAAAATTAGAGATCTTGTCTTGAGACTACCGTTACACTTTAACAAGAAGCAAAGTAAATTCCCAACCAAGACGATCGGCAGAGGTTCTCTCACAAAACACACCCAGAAGATTGTGTTTGGTTTGGACGTCACACTCAGAGAGGTTATTGTTTTTTGCAGAAATTAATTTCACCCACGCGGAGAGGAAGAGCCACACAGTTTCGTAATTGAACACAAGGTGGCGCTGGAGACGTGGCAAGACGAAGAGACTCTCTTGGTGGTGGTGAAGAAGGAGGCCGCATGTGGGATGAAGATAATAACGCCATACTAATGAAGATCTAGCAAAATACTCGTTCATAAATTCAACGTTATAACTCAGGAAAACGTGTAAAGGATGTAGTTAACACCACCAGAGAGGGTGGTAGCAGCAGGCGAATTTCTCGGTCTCTCACTTGCACGAACACACAAAACGTTTTGCTTTTTTTTTGTTCTACGCCATCTGTCGCCAAAACCTAGAAGGGCGGAGTCATATTTGAGAAGATAAGAAAAAGTCGAACAACCTTAGTGATTGGTACTCCAGAATCCTACTACTTGCTTACCACTTGACTTTTTTGGTTCTTTTCAAATGATTACATGCCAAAATTAGTAAGAAAATTTGACACTACAAAAAAGTTATTGAGGTCACGAATTTATAGATGCACGGATGAAAAACCAGGTTGTAGATGGCAGTGCCTGTATTAGTTTCTTCTAGTTTCTAGGACAGATTATTTGCTTAATAAAACTAGGAAGAAAAGTCTAGGTAAAAAAAAAATACATTAAGAAAATTGTGTTGTGAAAAACATGATAAAGAAATTGATAATTTTAAATTTTATTCCTTTTCTTAGATTTACTGATAAGTCAAAGTTACTTGTTCCCCAAAATTTGCTAATACGCTGTAAAAAATAACGTATTTCCTTTTACATTTTCTAGAAACACCTTCTCCGAAATTTTATTAATTTCGAATTCAAGAATTGTAAACAATATGTACAAGAAGTGTGGAAAGAGTTTAAAATGTGTTTCTGTAGGTGTGTTTTTGGACGTTTCTTGTGCAATTCGTTTTTCATAATCACTTTCTAAACACTTCTTGTTCACAATACGTGCTGACAAACTCCGGCTTACTTATTTTTCTCTTCCAGTTTCTATAATATAGCGAAAAAAGTTACAAACTCACTGCGTTCATTCACAAATCTTTATAAAGGGGTATTATCATAGGAGGTTGAAGACCAATAAGAACCAAAGGTCTTTGTGACGTCACAGATGACCACGATTTATAGTTACAATCTCGCTTTCTGTTCGGGCTCAAGTTTTAGTCTCGGTGAAAACACAAGTGACAGGATTCATATGATTGCGTGATTCATTTCAGTATACCATAAGAAGATCACTTCACATCAAAACTAACTGCATGTAGGGAACCTGTTGCTTAAAGGAGTTCCGACATTGTGCAGTTCCGATTCATATAATCGGTACATTGTTCTGTACGGATATATATGTAGTGAAATAACTACATCGATGGGGGACGCACGATAGAATAGCTTAGATATTTAGTACTTCATCTTATATTAACCTTATCTTTAGAAGTAACAGAAAAATCCTTTCAAGATACTTTTATGTTTAAAAGGAACAGCAGGATCACAGTCAAGAGATGTCATTGTGTCAAATTTCATTTACACATTATCCGTAATGTTGACTCAATATGCTTAGATTTTTGCTAACAGTATTGAATCCTTACTTTTGGTGTGACTAATTACAACCACTGGTAGTACAAGCTTCTCAAGACAGAGAGAGAGAGAGAGAGAGAGAGAGAGAAAGACAGAAAAAAAAATCGCGTAAGGACGATATATATTATACGTCACAACGTTGTTAAAAGTTTCTTTAATCCCAAGTTCAGGCTCATGCGGAGGTTATTGCAGTACTTATTTATTTATTTATTTATTTAATTGTACTTTACACCAACAAAAAATGGCAATTAATAAGTACAATACATATTAAATTTACAGAAATAACAATGAATATATACATTTCCAATCCACAACAATTGTCTTTTGATTTCGTAAAATAAGAATAATAATAACAAAAAAAAAATACAGCTACAACTACAAACCTTTGTACAGTTCAATCATTCACTTTGAACTGATACAGGCCTACATTTTTTAATTTTACTGTACAAACGTGTAAGATACCTTCTTACTATACATAGGGATATTTTAATATAAAATCATTATACATACATACATACATACACACATACATACATATACATACATATACACATATATACACATATACATACATACACACATACATATACCCATAACACTTTTCATCCATTTTCCAAATAAAATTTTATTACGTAGTTTCGTAATTTATTTAAATTTATTTGGAAAATATCTAGCCCTATTTCATCTAGTACTTTTTCTATAGGGGTGAATTCTTATACAGCTCTATTCTAGAATTGGGGAGTAAAAACAAAGTTCGTTTTGTTAAATTTTTTCCAGGACAGTATAAACATAGCTTATTTAACATTTCAGCATTATCTTCTTTATTTTCTAATAATTTCTTGAGATATGTGACTGTATGCAATGCTCTTCGATTTTCAAGTGAAATCATTTTGATTTTTTTAAAATCAACATCGAAATTTCCTTTGTATATTAAATTAGATTCATTTCTGCAAATATTGTCCTTATATTTAAGATATTGAAGGAATTTCTTTTGCACTTTTTCTATTTTAATATTTAAAATTTTGCAGTTAGAAGACCATACAATATTTGCATATTCGACCATACAATACTATGACCTGTTCATGAATAAGTAATGATTAGACAACAACAAATCAATCAACAGAGGGGGTAGTCGTATAATAGAAGTCAGTTATCTCACTGCCGCGCTATTATCTGTCAAACGAGAAGCTGCTGACTGTAACAGTAGTAGTTGCATGTATCTTGTAAATCGGGATATACATTCATTGCACAGCGACGATACACTAGGGTCAGTGCATGAATTTATCGACTGTAGCACGTATTACTAATTTACTTACAAATATTATCGCTCATCTCACGCAAAGACATATCTTACGAGAGTGTAAATATTTGTTTTCCTTGTTTTAGGCTCACGATTCAGAAGTGCCACATATACACTATGAATTTAACAAGGTTTTAAACTATTCGATTCACAAACAAGATCATATCATTATTATTATCTCAACATCTTTTTAGATAATAATCTTGTCCAAAACGTTCTTGTAAGTGACGTAGTGGAAAAACTCCAATTTTGCTGATATGTCAGTATAGGTGAAATAGCAGACGACATGTTTGCAATTTGCAGAAATACACATTGTTTGCAATTTGCAGAAATACACATGTAAAACATGATTTTTTTTTTCGTTATTTTCCTAGAAAGTTCTCCAGTCAATATACCGTCCTGAACCTGAGATGCATGAAGTTCATAAATAAAACTTAAATGCAAATTCCGATCCGTATATATCAAAATTACAGTCACATGAACTAATTTAAACTGATGGAGTCATAATTTAAATTCTGGGGTTCTCCTGCTACTTACTATGTTTATATTTATCTATGCTGAACATAGTACAGTTAGCTAACAAGTGGCGATTGACCTCGACAATCATTAGGCAACTTTCTGTACAATTGATTAATATAGGCTACATAAATTACAGGATAAAAGTTAAGATTTCGAAAGTCGATAATCATTTACTTAATTAATTGATAAGCCATATGCAGTCATTCCAGTCACTTACTTAATTAATTGATAAGCCATATCCAGTCATTTACTTAATTAATTGATAAGCCATATCCAGTCATTCCAGTCACT
>JAGDQP010015534.1:4441-42501 GCA_022664845.1 Lepisma saccharinum
ACTTTTTCAAAATGTCGGAATTTTTCCTTTATCTACTTATCATCCTCTACCTTCATACCAAATTTCATGTTTCTAGCTTACTCCAAACACCCTAAACAATATGATGAGTGAGTCAGTGAGTGAGTGAGTGAGTGAGTGAGTCAGTTAGCCTAAAATGTGCAATTTCAGGGGTCCACAACTAGAACATAGTTTGAGATACGAATATGAAATTTTGTACATCTGCACATATTTACCATATCTCCTTAACGGCAAAAGCTCATATTCCTATCTTTAACATCTTTTTTTTTACGGGGCCCCAAAATCGTCGATTTTGCCATAAACTCTTGTTCCTGTATAACATGCTTCTGGCAGTGCTGGCGTTTTCTGACGTGAAGAACTTGGCTCATGCACTGCCGTGCATGTTGATCTGCAATGTTAGTCACATCTGTTGTTTTAGCCAATAATTGTTGTATTTTCTTTATTTTGGATGGAATGGAGATTTATAACGTAGTCTTACAAGGTAAGTAAAAACAATGTATGCCTTACCGTAAGGCGAACGCTTATCAATATCGCTTTCTGCGGGCGTAGTCCTGGTTTCAGTCCTGATTGTGCATTGGATTTAAGAACCTTATAAGCTTATTTAGGGTGGGTGTTCGTATATCCGTAATACAAATTGTATTTCAAATTACTTTGAATGAATTTCAAAATATGTTTGCTTTATTGTGTTGTAATAAATTAATGAAATGCGTTGTCGATAAAGTGATGCGGGAAAACGGATGTCGTTAGCAAAATTTCATTGAAGAAATTTGACAGATTTATCATATTTGAGATTGTATAGATCGTTTGAATAAATTCGTTTCATAGTTTTGAAATTCAATATATCCTGATAGCGATTAAACACATTTAACAGATATTTAAGAGATTATTTACGAAAACATGGTTGCGTATATGAGCAAAAGTGACTTCACGGGTTTGAAAAATCAGGGAATATACGCATTTGCGACATGCAGGTCTTGTAAGAAATTCCATATGTATTTGGCATGCCAATAATAAAATATTGGTTTCTCATTTCCCAGAGACATGTATAAAAAGCCCGGCAAAAGCTCCACCAAATAATTGTCTCTGGATGTTAGCAATTGGAAGTGCATTGTGGGTACTTGGGGAAGGAGCTGGCCGCCTTAAATAAAACCCCAGGGAAAGAACTTCTTTCAGATCATCAAGTATGAGGTCGAAGTTCTTCTCACAATGCATGGAGATTGCAGGCGGTCAGGGCTTCGTCCTGATTTGTTTACATTAATCTCAAAGAAATTCAGAAAAAAAAAAGTAAGAATAAACAACACGCTCTGTGAAGACGGATTTGCAGTATCCACTATACTATGGAAGACCACCAGGTAATATAATTACATGTGTTATAATTATGAATATGCCAGCGACGAAAGGCTGTTAGCGTGTCCACACATTAGAGAGCCTTGAGGAGCCGATCCACTTGTACCTCAGCAGACAACTGACGGAAAACACTAATATTCATCCATCCATATGAGAATCTAACTTTATTTCCCTTCAGTTTCAGTTTTATTCGGCAGAGGATGGAAGACTTTGTAAGAGTGATTCGCGGGAGGAAGCATCAATTGTAGTGACGAGAAACACACTACGATTTATCTAATGGAATGCTATTTGTAAAAGCACAAATTAAGATTATAGGATCCGCAGTAGCTTGATAGTAAATTATGTGAGCCCGCAGGGCCAGCCAGGCGGGACTTCTAATCTACTTAGGCCACTTTCGTCCTTTGATTTTTTTTTATACAGGGTGAACCCGAAAGATGTGGAAACACTTCGGGATGTGATTCTAGGGATCAAAACAAGAAAAGAAAAAAGTCATCTGGCAAATTCTCGAATTCAGCTTCGTGTGAGAAATACAGAGTTGCCAACTTGGAATTCAAAATCGACTGTTGACAATTGTAACTGAACAGAAAGCTATGGAAAAACTTCGCGAGGTAATTCCTGAGATTTAAAAAAAAAATCTTCTGACAAATTCTCGAATTCCGCTTCGTGTAAGAGATACAGGGCTACCAACCTGGAATCCAAAATTGACTGTTGACAATTGTAACTAAACAGGAAGACGTGGATAAACTTCGGGAGGTGCTTCCTGAGATCAAAATAAGAAAAAAGAGTCTAACTGAACAGGACGATGTGGACAACCTGCGAGAGGTAATTCTTGATACAAAACAAGAAAAAAGTTCTCAGGAAAATGAACAAAAAGGTTACATCATTTCGGATGTAGAGGTGGCCGAAGATCGGCGAAAGTAAAGGTCAGAGCGTTGTAGCTCGGATACCAAGAACAGCAAAGGGGGCGGTCCAGGGCAAAGTGACACTGCAAAGTTATCAAATTCGATAATTTGTCACAGGACTTTTTTGTCTTGTTTAGATCTCAGGAATCACCTCCCGAAGTTTTTCCACGTCTTTCGGGTTCATCCTGTATATGTGTGAGAAAAGGTATAATCAATTCGATTATATTAAGCGATTCCCCAAATCGGACCCGCACCAAAGCACACACGTCCCCTAATCCTAACATCCAGGAAACCTCAGGAGGTAATTTAAACTCAAAATATTTAAAGTAAATTGTTTGTTAGGATGTGTGAAATTGCTCTTCAGTGTTGATTTTTTTTCATTTTTAAGTGGACAAATGTTACTGTGTTGATTTTGTTACGTCTTAGTAAAATAGGTTATGATTAGGATATGTACGTATATAGTATGTTTGATAGGATGACGAGTGGCAATTTCTTTAACCTGATAATACGGTAATGAATCAATCAATCAGAAAATTTAAAATACCTTTTAATGTAACTTGCGGCCTTGTGCAAATATATACGACTACCGAAAAATTAAAGCAATTTCCGTACACAAATACTGCGGAACAATAAACAAAGACGTTGAATCAATATGGGAATAGTTTCTTGATAGTAAATTACTAAATAGCAAGTGGGCTAACCTCCGTAACATCTTGTTGTTTTAGTAGGCAGTAGTTAATACAACTTGCATAATTAACATGTATATCAACATTACTTTCTTTTAAATGTCACTTAAAATTAATTAATTAATAGTGCTCCTAGTGAATGTGAAAAGGCGATATCCCAATAAAATGTTCCTTCTGTCATAAATATTGCATCTAAAATGTTGAAGAAGAATCCAAGTGGACAATTGTTTAATGAGTATTTAAAAGGATTGAATAAGTAGAGAATCTTCAACTCTTATTTCCCTGTTTTAACGCTGTATTCTATAGCTATATGCATTCATGATTAATGAAGTTTTCGCTGTCTGGGATTCCGTAACGCAAAAAGCTATTAATTTCAAGGTCGATACAATCCCTCCAAGATGCAACATGAAAATGACAAAGAATTGTTGTCTTTTTTTTCTACATGAGGTTTTCCAGTGTTACCCTCAGTTCCACCAGACGAATGCCAGGATGGTAGGAAAGCCCTGGTTCATAGCTTCCTTATCCTCTATCTACCCCGTCTCGGGTTGAGCTAAAGATACCAAAAGGTCATAAAGAAAATTCAATTCACCTACTTAAATTGGCAATCCCTATTAAAAGTTCAGCAGTTTGAAATCTTTTTGCAAGGGCCACCTTTTGAGTGTATTTCTATTTTAACGAAAGATAGCATAACCTTACAAAGCACCCATCCAGACGTGTACGGAAATGTACCGATATTATCTGGAAGCAGGTACCTGTCATATTATGTCATTGTAAACTGTCCAGAAATGAAACAAAAAAATTATCGGATTTTAACCTGTACGGATATGTGCTGTACGGAAGTGTGCTACATCCTTACTGAACCCAAATATGAAACCAGTTTCTCTCTTCATTATTTTGGTTGAAGCGTTAGCCTGCGTTACAAGTTGAACAATACATTTAAAGAGGGGCCCAAAAGTGGGGGTTCGCAAAAAACAAAAGTAAAACAGTTAGCAAAATGGACACAACGATGTACACTCAACTTCATGAAAGTAGCCAATGATAGCTTCAAAGTTGGAAATGTTGCACTGGATGAAAATACAGAATCCATATATTTATTGGCTAATTTAAAGACAACATTTCCACTTGTTCAGGAACCCAAATTCTTCAAATTTAGAACAAAAGAAAATGATCAATCAATGTTTATGAACCTGAGTGTACAATAAAGACAAAAATTGGCAACAGTGTTCAGGCAGGAGCTTCTCACTAGCGCAGAAGGCAAGACCATGTTAAGAAAATTGAGCTCTCAACAACCTTAACAAATTTCGTCGGATGGTGAAAGTATCAAACATAGGTCAACCGTCAAGAGAAATTGAGGTTAACACTCAAACCATTTCAATCGGGAAGTAAGATTTATTTTACACCATCTACATTATTTCAAGCCTAAACAACATGCTACCACTTCGTACACTCTAATGCGATGAGTATAATATAGAATAAGTAGTATCAGGACAACAATCTAAATTATTCTTGTGAGTTGGTTGAAAAATAATGAACTCGCGACGACTAAGGTGGGCAGACCATGTAGCTCGGATGGGGGAAAAACGAAGATTATATTCTATCC
This sequence comes from Lepisma saccharinum, assembly GCA_022664845.1. Taxonomy (NCBI): domain Eukaryota; kingdom Metazoa; phylum Arthropoda; class Insecta; order Zygentoma; family Lepismatidae; genus Lepisma; species Lepisma saccharinum. Next base: position 8,995 of record JAGDQP010015534.1, read on the forward strand.
TGGTTGGAAGGCCGGATGGATGTAGACCATTGGCAAGATCGAGACGGGAGGAATATTTTAGAAGAGATCTCGAGAAGTAGGTGTTTGTGATTAAAACTGGCTTGATATTGCCCAGGATAGAATCCAATGGCGAACGTTTGTTACTACGGTGATGAACTTGCGAGTTCCATAAGCCAAAAAGTGAGTTAGTTACAGTTGTGTCTCATTTTTTAAAAAATATAGCTGCTCTTCATTTCGTTCGTTGGATATGATAATCACACGAGTCTCTGCCTTCTTACATCTCAATTTTAACAACGTCTAAAATTCACGTCTCATTTTCTATCTGTAATTCTCTGCTTTCTACGATGTTGAACGTAGAGAAGGCTCCCATGAGTACGATTTGGTAACATTGATGGCAATCTTGTCTCTATTTTCAAGGGCTCATTGCATACTACGGTCGGCTATTCATTCACACGCTGGGTGTGTGCTTTGCTTGGATGCGCTTGAGGAACCAATTGATGCATGTGCTTCAGTATTTCTATTGGCTGCTCATATTTTTAAATCGCAAGCAAAGCATGCGGCCTGCGCGTACATGAAAAGCCGGCCTATGTTTTAGGTAAAAAGAAGTAACCGGTTATATATGTAACTCAAAGTCCGAAGAATATATATATATATTTTTTTTTTTTTTTTACCCTTGGTTTTAACTCAGCTTTTCACTTCTCTTTAAATTTAAGTTTTCAAATTCGTGATAATAATTGAAAAGAGTTTAAACAGTTTTTGCAGGTAGTCCTACTACACCACTTACTCATGATCACTATCTCAAATGTGACAACTGCAGCTATCACATTTCCGAGATCTTATGCGTCAAAAATGACACATGAGCTTAAATTGCTTCGTTCGCTCAGTATATTTTTTTTTTAAATCTCCTGAAAAAAAATATGAAGGTAGAGTAATGGACTACAAGTCATAAGGTTCCTGGTTCGAATGCAGACATATGCTGGAATTAGATATCTGACCTCAAAAAGAGAGAACAGGAGCACTCTCGAAACATACGAGTCGCGGTAGAAGCATGTAATCATGAAACAATGGACAAATTTCAACTAAATATGAATACCAATAGACAGCAACTACTAATCTAGAGGAAAACAACAGAAAATTGACTCCTGACGTAGTCGGGGCTCTAACACGGGACTTCCAGTCGCTAACTGGGAAAAAGATGTACGAGTCACGGTCAGCTGTAGCACAATTGGTATAGCGTTGGCTTAGCAATTGGAAGGTCCTGGGAATAATCCTAGAGGTCGCCCATTCTGACAGAATTTTCCAGGGCTTTTCCTCAGCACACCAGTCAATGCCGGTATGGTACTTTCAAACTAGATCCTGTCCCGCTTTCTTCTTATATTCTGTACCCTACCCTATCCGGCCTGAGCCAAAGTTGCAAAAAAGCCATAAATAATTTCAAATTCCCAGTTTCAATGTCGATTTTTTTATTTATTTTTTTTATTTTAGGAACCCTCCTTTCCACCCCCACCTCTTAGCTATATTAGCTCAATCTTGTTTCGAGTGCCTGAGGGGCACAACGAATCTGAAATGGATTCTCCACAAGATTGGGTAATGGCCATCCCAAGATTTCGTCTCCCTGCCTCGACCCCTGCTCGGCGTCGAGGCATGGAGGCGATAGGACCTGATTGCACATTTTTTATATAAAAAAAAGAGCTGGGAGGGTTAGGGGATATATTCTATGGCCCAGTAACCCGGGGGACAAACCCGGGCCTTATTTCCGCGAATCAGTTTTTTGTCTGATTTATGCTCTAGCCTACGCTACAGACAGACAGAGAAATAGAAGAGGACAAAAATCGGGTGTTAGTTAAAAATCTCTCTTTGAAAGGAAGTTTATTGAACACATTGTTAAAAGAAGGATTCTCCATCATTAGCTATAATATCAAAGCGAGGGAACGGAGGATAGGGAACACATTTTCCTTTGTATCATGCAAAATGACTATCAAGCAGTGTTATTTTTCGCGTAGTTTCTGCATTTGCTATGATTCAAACCTAAACTTGCGTTAGTCTATTGTTCTACAACCAACATTTTGCTTTTTTTCTACTTTACGTTTTTTTTCATTACTGATTCCTATTCGCGTTCCCCTGAACGACTCAGCACGTACTCCTAGGTGTACGAAACTTTTAACGGGGGAAGAATAGGTTAGACTGGGCATTTCCGGTAGTATTTTTTTTATTGCAATAAAAAATTCGTCTCTTAAAGTAGACTACGGAAAACATTTTCTTTTCTGTCTGTGATGCATTTATCAAGAGTAATAACGACTTGCTTCAAAAGAGTTTCAGACTTGCGCTTAATCGGGCACCGCCATATTATGACGTAATCAGTCTTCCGACTGCTTGTCATTGACATACAGATGGTATTTGATTTGTTAGTATTGTTAAAAAGAAATCGCAAAAATGGATCGAAAGAAATAATGTAAGTGGTGAATAGCGTTTTTGTATGCCTTAACACGTCATTTAGTTCATTTTATTCATTTAAAATTGATTTTTACTTTTAATACTTTTTAAGATATTGATATATTTTGGAAGCTTCAACACTAATTTATAGCAGCTCTTTTATCATGATTAAATCATAAGGTATCTTCTATTAATGCTCTTTAGAACACTTGTATTTAAAAAGAATTACCTATTTTTTCTGTAAAATAAATGTGGGTTTTTACGTTCGACAATCGTATACTTTTGTAATGAATGCTAGTGAAGCATTTTTCAAGAACTTAAAAGCACATGAATTAATAGTGCTCGTTAGTGCCATCTGTTAACAATTGAACGTACCACCCGTGAATATAATTGAATAATTTTAACATGTCATAGTAAAAAATAATAATGAAAGCTTGTAAGAAACAAAAATGTAAATTGAATCTATTACATTGAAGTTACCCTTGCGTTTCGTGAAGTAAAATAAAAACACGGCCCTTGATAGGATTCGAACAGCCTTAGGTGAAAGTATGAAAAGTTGCATGCGTTAACGAACTGCTCTAAATTTTCAAGACAACAAAAGTGATACAAACCAGTGATTAGAAGAGCACTGCAAGTTAAGACTGGCTGCTGTCATTGTTTGGAGCCATTTCTGTTATTGAAAACATATTTTGGTGTCTTAACTTGTTGAAATGTGTTCTGCAGATTTGTGCATTAATTATTTTGTTAAGTGATGATGTTAATGTGTTTTCTCTTTTTTGCTTTTTCGTCCTCAAATTTCTGAATAAGGAACATAACATAGGGAGAAGCATATAGCTACGGAAGTAGTAAAAGTTGATTACGTTAAACAAATCAGAGGATGATTTTCGTTGTATGACGTAGGAGATTGAATTCTCAGTATTTCATGCTATATTTCTACGTAACGGAAAACCGTAGCTCTGAAATTTCAAGAACAATATATATTATTTAATCTGATGTACACAACCAAATTGTAAAACATATAAGGACGGGGAAAACGGAAATGTCCATTTTACCGGTCGGTGACTTCCAAAAGGTTGATAAACATTAACCTATCTGTCCTTGTAAAACTTTCGCTGTTTCATTTCGAGCAACACCAGCTTCCTAACTTTAGTAGTTCTTAAGTTGACTGTTATCTGTTGAATTGAATATTTATTTATGGCCTTTAGGCATCTAAGGCTCAGACCGAGATAAGGAAAAGGATTCGGGAAGGTTTCGGCCTGGGCCTATGCTGAAGGCACAATCCCGGCATTTGCCTGATGTGACTGACGGAAAACCTGTCAGGAGGGTCGGCCGCTGGGATCGAGCCCACGACCTCCCGAATGCTACGCCAACAATTTACCACTGAGCTACGGCGGTTCGGTGAACGTTGTCTGTGTCCTCAATAGTTACTATGGGGAAGTGAGATCCCTCATCCTACACAGATGATGTCGTCTTTCCTAGACATTTCCAACAGCACCTCAACCACCTTCCTTAGTAGCCTTAGTAGTTTCTGAGATGTAAGTTATCGATTGTCTTCATTAGTTACTATGGGGAAATGGACCTCCCCCCACCCTCTATCTTCGGACCCGCTCTTCTGATCTGGATTATCTATACGGCTTTCAATTTGTCCTTCCGAGACCTTTCAAATAACATTCGTGGTACTAGTTGTTACCGGAGTTAGTAGGTCCTCAGTTGAAAGTTGTCGACAGACGGACGGATTTGAAGTCGTGTCACCGATATTTTTCAAAAGACACCTCAACCATCTTCGGAACCCCAGAATTTCTGGAGTTAAAAGCTGTAGTTGGACAGACCGGGAAATGAAACTTGGAACTCGTCTCGCCGGGACCGTTCCACCTTAACCACCTTCGTAGCCCAGCTTAGGGGTGGAAGGTTCCTGAAAACGTAAACCGTGGTTTCGGTTTGCCACTTGAACCGGTTTGGAACGATTAACCGAAAGCGATCCGAACCGTTCTCAAACCGAACCGAACCTGTTTGAAGTCTAAACCGACTGATTCGGTTTAAACTACAAACCGAACCGAAACCGGTTAACCGGTTTTTGGAACACCCCTAGCCCAGCTAGTAGTTCCTGTGTTGAAAGTTGTAGAGACAATCAGACGCAGAGCGGTGTTTTAAGACTTCCCAGCTTTTGCTGATGAATAAATTGAGGCCGTTAAAACCAAATATAAAACTAATTTCTCTATTTCTTTTGATTTGAGACAAATGGACTGACGGGCATAGTAAAATTAAGAGATAACCCTTTTTTTCGGAAGTTAGAAACGTACTGAGTGGCGAAAGCATTCTGAATATCAGGCACGTACTCAAAAGTTGGTTTTGGAGGGGATCCGAGCCCTATCAGCGTGTGAAATTTACGTAAAATGCATATAATTTTGCCAAAAATGGTACTAACTGCACAAAAAAATCCGGATTTGGGGGTCCGGACTCCCTCCCTACCCCCTCTGCGTACTTCTTCGCTAAATATAATTGTAGTAGCCTATATTTTAGTGAATAAACGTACTACTGCGAATATTGTCAACAATAATATTTCAACTTTCAACTGATCGGAACAATACCGTTTTAAGTTTCAATACACCCCGTTAGATTATACTCCACCACAATGCTAGCAAAAACATCTTTACGCCTTCAGCTTTGCTTCTTGCTTGAAAAATTTAAGAACCATCGAAAATAAAATACCTTTCATAATAATATCAGGATCTCTTCACGTTTTTTTTTTTTTTTTCGACATCTACCAATACGCAATACCTACTTACGGAAAGTGTGTCTAGGGCTTAGTTTCGGGGTTTTGAAGGCTCCATGGTAAGATTGTCTATGAAATTTACATAAAATATTCATTATTACGAGCCTCTACCAGAATTAGTAAGTTTGTATATAATTCGGAATTTCCATATTTGCTCCGCCCCCCCTCAACTAAAAAACTTTTCAAAGACGTCACTGTTAAACTGTTATCAACACAAAACAATAACAATGAAACCGTGCAAAACTCCACTTACATCCTCCCAATGTTAACTTTACACCTCAGTAAAAATTCAAAATCCTGGAGGAATCCTTTCTTGTATTCATCTAAAATACCAGTTTCAATCTTCACAAAATGGTTAGTAGAAACACCACAGGAAAGCATCCGTACTTTCAACCCACCACCACCCTGTGCCACCACTTCCCCTAAACTACCGTCTTGTTAGATCTCATAATTTAGGGTGACCAAACGTTCCGAAAATCCGGGATTGCCCTCATTTTCTTTTTTAACACCCAGACGTCGCGAAAAAAAAAAGGGTTTCGGGACGCAGAATTGTACCCATTTTTCAAGCAATGTCCTAAGACATTAATGATTGCACAGTTTGCTCACAATGCATTTCTTTAACACCGTTCACGTTCATTTAGCTTCCCCTTTTGTGCCACAATAAACCCTATTTTCTCAACGACTCTTGGGGAGAGGAGATAGTTCAAGCATTCAAGGATTAAGCGTTTCGATCTTGGCCTATTTTTGCTGATAATCGGTGAGGGAATCAGAACAATGTTTTATACTACAAAATATCGATAAGAAATTTGACAAGTCATTCGTAAGCACAAGGGGGTACTTATTTTTATTACACGGGAAGTTGGTCAAAGAACTAAAATGTACTTACGTTAATACTTGAACGCCCCCCTTGATTCATTTTTTACAACGAACTATTAAACTTTCGTTTTCGAGTGATATCTGCAGTTAAAAATTATAACATTTCAATGCACATTGCACAATGTAAGTGAACAAAATGGTTGACGTAGAATACGACAGTTGTAGGCCTACATTTCAAACGAGACGTCCCGGATTTAAAAAAATTATATTTCGTTAAACTTATTACTTGAAATCGCTGCATTAACGCTAAAAAACAAACAATTATTTAAGATTTTTAACTGTATGTAACTTATGTTTGACAGTTGATACAAAACAGCAAGAAAAACGACTTCGGCAAACCGTTAACAAAATGGTGTCAATGTACTTACCTTCAGGTGTCGCGTCGGCTTCATCACCTCCATTGTCCTGGAGTGGAAACTCTCCAGTTAGTACAGTTCAATAGTCACTTATAATTAGATAGAACACTTTAATAGTATTTAGAACTAATAAGCACTAGAATAAACTCATTCACTAAACAAAACATATAATTCACGATATCAACGAATTAGTCACTGTCCTGCATATTTCGTCCGCAAACACTCCACGCGCGTCCACTTCCACGAGTACTTCCCGCTTTTATAATGATTCAAGATACCTTGTTTGTAATGTATCAAGTAGGTACGATACAAGTACAATTTTCCACCTGGTGTAAATGCACCGAAATAAATGTAGCCTTGGTGCACTGGCCAACTTTTTATGATGTCATGTAATTTTAACTAACAATAAGATCTTGAGTGCGAGTCTTGGTTGATTTCATTCTTAGCCCACAGGGGGAAGAATGTCAACAATCACAAATAAGATCATCATTATTACAAGTTGATTCTGAAATAAATACTGTATTGTGTATGTTCAAAATAGCGGCTATTAAATTAACGAAACTATAATAAATTAGAGTTGTAACTGTTTACATGTTTTCTTTTTAATTTCAAACAGGCAGGGAGAAGGTAATAAATAAACGAAAATTAAGACCTGACTTTCTGACGCCATACAGCGTTGCATCTGTAATTCCACATGACACTTGAACAAGAGGAAATGTAATTCTCTGTACTCTGGTTTTTATATGACATTAGGTAGATATATTGAACGTATGGCATGTAAGCAATGAGTATAATAATACTAAATAAAGTATAACAATATACCCGTTTATCACGTCGATCAAGATAAATCTCGTATTTTTGTTTTTAGGAGAGATTATGAAAAAAAAAATACAACACTGCTAACGTAAATTCCGCACTCCAACAGCAGGGATGGCGCCAGGGTTTTTAGTCTAGCCGGGCAAACATGGAACGAGACTAACTGACTGAGGCATTTCAAAGTTAAAAGAAAATTTTGAAATTGAAAGATGTTGAAATCCCTTCCTTCTCCAATGATTATTGTAAAGTAAAATGATTATTGAAATGCATAACTTAGCATTTTAATTTTATAATACATTTATACATGGAATAATACAAATATGCGAGTAATTTTTAATGACGATAATGGGTGATGTGTCCAGAGGTCCCTGCGCAAGGTGAACAGATGGTAATTCGGCATCATCTTCCCGTCGAATAACGTCCTGTGCTCCGAACTACTTGTGTTCCCACCGGATATCGATCCAGCGCCCTTGCCTAAACAAGACACTTTGTGGCTTTGAAAAATCAAGCATGATTTAAGCTTGATTCAACCTTTTTGCTTGATACGACAAGCTTGTTTCAGCTTGTTGACTTGACGTTTCAAAGCTAAAATAAGCTTGATTGAAGCTGATTTTGCTATGTCGGGAGTTTTTTTTTTTAAGTCATTGTGGGCAAAAGTTATGAAAACTGAATTCAGAGCTTTAATGAGGCTAAATAAGTGTAGGGTCACTCAAAGCTGCTTATCACGTTTTTCTAAAATAGCCGAGAGCATACGTTCACATGGATTATTATGCGTTGTAGTGGAATTATATAAAATACAATGAGAAAACGAACTAAAGCTGTATTCCTTGTCGTAACAGAAAAGTGTTTATTTGAATTATGGGTCAAGTACATTAATAACAATTACCATACGCATTATGGGCATACATTACATTGTACAAAACTGGACATTATGGATACTTTACATATTGTTGGTGAAATACCAAACTCTTCCGAAATTTTGAAAAAAAAAGAAGAATATTAATATATAGAGGAAATGGCATAAATGTCTTACTGTACTATAGGCATAATGATTTTAATGCTAATTGGATAGCCAATATATTATGTCATACGTTTCTCTTTTCAAGTGACTAGCGTTGTACTAACGAGTGATTAAATTTTTTTTTAACATTGGTAGTTACTCGTTAGAACAGCGCTAGTTACTCAAAAAAAAAAATACGTTTCTGAATACGGCTGAAAGTGTTAATTGTAAACATTGGGTTAGGTTCAATGATGTGTTTGAACCATTGCGACTCCAGTTACAAACGGCGGCTCTGGGTATTTCTTGAAAGTTTTCTATCTATTTGGCCCTTTTTCCTGATTAGTCACTTCCATTCTTTTTCTTGGATCTCTACAAGAAATACAAAATTGGTTCCCGTTCGAAAATGGAATGCTTTGCCACCCATAAAATGCACATTCTACGTAATTCACATTTTACCATCTTGTTTATTAGAGATGTTAAAATTTAGGAAAACTAATCGTTTCCACTTCTAAGTAATCTTCGGCACTACGCAACTGATTCCAGATTGTAGTACCTGGATTTTATCTTTTCAGGGAATCACTGGTTAAGTTCACAAGTTTACATTTATTGAGTTGTAATTCATACACGCACATTTCTTTCTCTGTAAAACCAATTTTGTTTCCTCAAGTTTTACTGTCTTCAAATAGTTACATCACAATGTGCCTATATTTAAACGCTTCAAAAAAAGTATTTTTATCTTTCACCAACTAAGCGTTAACAGTTCGCTTGGTAATCTTTTTCCTAATTTGCACGAACTTAAGAATACAATGATCTTTCTGCTGTCAAGTTCTGATATATTAGTAAAATGAACCCTTGCCCTCTCGACGCTGCAACTTCTACCTATTGCATGTTAATAGCAAACGACAAATATGTTGTAATATTAATTATAACAGAAGCGTAGTGAAATGCGAGTAAAGTATCACAGATTTCTATTTGTATTTTCTGTACCAAAAACTATTTTTTATACACGAAGCCTTCAGGTAAAATTTCTATGGTATTTTAGAATCACTTTAGATTAATCAATTGCAAATTCAACGCTTACAAATTCTAGTGTATTGTCCAGTTCACTCAAGTCACTCGGAACGGGTGTAAGCGATAGTGCTGATCTGTAAAGGGTATATAATTTTTGGTGCTGATACTCATAAAATTCATTTTATCTTTTCTCCGCAGTTACAATTTGATTTGCTATTCCCTGTTTATCTATTTTCCACTTTTGGTATTTCGATATCGTTTGGTGTTATTCAGTATTTCCAGGCACGTATGTTAGAAATTGATTTCGGAGGGAGAGTCCATGGCTTTTGGGAGGGGTCCAACTTCAAAGTTGGTCTGGGTATGACATATAGCTTAAATGCAGATAATTGCACCCAAAATTATATTATTCTCACATATAAACCGGAATTTCGGGGGTCCAGACCCCCCGGACCCGCTCTCTAATTACGTACTTCCATGAATTCTTGCACATCGCTCTATAACATTCCGTTTTTCGGTAGCATTCGGAATTTGTTCTCGGTATCGCTCGATATTTCAGTATTTCAATATTGTTCAATGTTTAGGTTATTTGGTATTTCCTTAACACAGAAGATAATGTGGAAAAGCTATAGAAAAAAATAATAATATTAAAATCCGAAAATAAAGATTGTTTGGAAAATGTCAGAATTTGTTTTAGAAATGTGATTAACAAACTTATGCATGAGATGATAAACACAACACTAATCGTAAAATTTTCACATCGATACCTTTTGTTGTTGCGAAACAAAAAGGTCCTTAACATGAAAGCCATCCCATTGAAAAAAAAAAAAAAACTTCTACGTGGAATTTATTTTCTTCACGCATATTCGAAGAATAAAGAAGAAGAGAGAGAACAGTTTTCTATATCATCTTCCTGAATAAAAGCAGAAAGAGGGAGAGGGAAAAGTTAATGATTTTCTTCATTTTCTTGTGTGCAGAATCCCCTTGTGTTGTCTACGAGGACGCTTTAAGTGTGAGAATTCAACCATATGGAAGCTCCAAGCATGGAACTCACTCACTCTTTTGTCTTCTCTTTCCGTTCGTTCACTCACTAACTATCTTGGAGAAAGAGAAAGTAAGAAAGAATGACAAAGAGAGAGAGAGAGAGCAGAGTATAATGTTCGTCTCACCAGCCTCAAAGGTGGATTCTGGAGACTTTTCATTGTTAAAGTCGTAACACTTTCCTTCTGTTTCCTCTCTCATGTATTTTATGCTCCGAGTGCACTGGCTACATTACCTTTTCATGAAAAGTCCTTTTCTTTGTTTCTCTTTCCATATATCTCCAGTCCTTTACTTTTGTTCTTTTTATCTCTGTTTCATGATGATCTGTATTCTCTTTTCTGTTAGTTCGTATAGGCGTAACACGAAGACAAGACCATTTTTTATTCACATTTCCTAAGTCAATTTTAGCTACACTCTATTCTCTCAAATCGTGATTAAAAGAAATAAGAAAGGTTACAGGTATCAATAAGAAACCCTCTTAAAATCATATTTTCCTACCCTTTCGTTGTTATTGATGAGAACACACTTTGAATGTTGGTAAGCATCTCTGTTTCTCTTCTTCTGCATCATACTGAAGAACTAATCAGTATATCGTTACAATATCGATGCCAGAAGATTAATAATGATTTCAGGTATTTTTGCCTTTTGAGCTAAGATTTAACATGCAGTCAGGTTGGCAAGGCAATTGTCCATTCAAAGAAGCTAGTTCGTTTACTCCAAAAGACATTTATTAGTGATATAGGAAAAAATCTCTTTATAGATTTCTGGTCCTCATATTTTCAGAGAAAGGACTGTACCAAAAATAATCCACAAATTAACACTGTTGAACCCCAAAAAAATTGAACCGTTGTTAAAATTACAGAAATTAAAAGGAGATTCGAGATAGTCTTATCAAATATGTATAACAGTTAATGTTTTCAGGTCTAATAAAAAATTCCAGTCAGAAGTGCGTGAGTTGTAATGTAGAGAGCGACAGTAATTGTGTAATGATACATTAATATATCCAATTTGAGAATGAATTCCTGACAGCAAATCAAGATGTAATCACTTTTTAGATAGCCTCAACGTGTTTCAAACATAAAATCGATTCAAGGCTAAACAAAATTAATATTACGCGTTAAATCAGAAACGATGCATTATAATAATATAAACAGGAGTTCAGTTTCAAACTTACAAACTTTTTTCAAATGTTTCATATTTCAAAAAGAAAAAGAAAAGAAACACAGAAAAAGAATTCACCTACCATTTTGCGGAGGGCTCGATTTCCTATCAAATAAGTAGTGACGTGTTCTTATCAACCAGTCGAACCAGAGATATGCCGAAAAGAACATGGATGTGTCGCCAACATATCAGTTCGTTATTTTGAAAAGCCACCATAAGTCAGCCATTTTTTGAAAACAGTTTCATACAACTTAGTTTCTGATCGACCTCTACCCACCCACAGAATGGCATCAAAAGATGAAATACCGCGGTAAAACCTCTGGTTGAAGGAGTCGCCGTAGCTAAGGGGTATAGCGCGTCTGACTACGAATCCGGTAAATCTGGTAACCCGGGTTCAAATCCCAGCCAGAAAGCTGGAGACTTTCATTCAGTGCTATTATGTCTAGTGCACTCAGCCTCCTTTCAAACTGAGTACCAGAGTGTCCCTGGTACTCCTGGAGACCTTGGGAGCTAAAGACAGTTATGCGTTGGACTGACCACCTCACTTTGTTAAGTGCCATAGGTCGGGAATAATGTGGGGCGCTATCTCCACATCTTTCAAGCTCCGTTCATGGCGCGTGCGCATTGCACAAACGATACCTTCATATTTTACCTTTTGTTGAATTTGGATGTAATTTCCCTTAAAGAATATTTATTTAGAGCAAGAGGGTTTGAATGTCTTCCCGGTGACTTCCTAAAGAAGAAGAAGAAGAAAAAAGCAAAGTTACTAAAGTAGTGTGCGTGAAATCATCTTCCTCGACATGAAAATAATTAGCCATCAAGAATTGTTGCTTCAATAGAAAATGGTCGCTAAACTATAATGAATGAGTAAGTAATGAAGAGGTTGTGTGATCGAATAAGTTGGGTAACATTCGAAACGTTTGACTACAACGAAACATTGTTCCTAGATCCTGACAGTCGGCCGTTAAACGTTATGCAATTTCTCGCAAATAAAGTGTTTCTAGTCATTGAATATCGGTCATATTGTCCGAATTTGGTTCCTGTAAAATTCTTGCTGTTGCACAAAATAAAATTAAAATAGTAATTACAGAACCACGAATACTGTACTGTATCGAACATTGAGAATGTAGCGATTTACTCAAAACGGTATCAAAACAAGGATTCCATACGATTTTCCGAAACTTGTATAATAAATGCAAACAGTGTGAAGACATGAGAGATAATTATTAAAAATAATAAATTACTGCCAATATGTTACAAAGGTCTGAATAATATCCTGCTAACTAGTCTAGGTGTATACGTAGATGAAATAATTGGTGATCACCTTTGTGGATTTAGAAGAAATAGATGCATGTTGGACCAGATTTTCGCCTTGAGACAAATCTTAGAGAAGTAATGGGAATACAGTGGGACTGTTCAGCAGTTATTCATTGATTTTATGAAAGTATATGATTCTAACAAAAAAAAATATATATATATATATACAATATCCTGGTACAATTTGGAATTCCGAAGAAACTTGTTCAGCTACTGGGGATGTGTCTCAGCGACCCCATAAACAGAGTACGGATAGGTAATAATGTGTCAGATAGTTTCAAGATTCGCAACGGTTTGAAACAAGGCGATGCCTTGTCACCACTACTGTTTAACTTCGAGTTAGAATATGCGATTTTAAAAATTAAAGGGGACAAAAAGGGACTATCATTGAATGGTTTGAATCAACAGTTTGTATACACGGATGGTGTAGATTTAATAGGGGAATATATAGACGCACTACGAAGTAAAGCCGATGTCTTAGTAGAATCTTGTGATGAGATAGGTCTACAGGTAAACCTAGAGGGTACAAAATACATGATAACAAGCCGAAAAGTTTAGAATGAAGGAAATAGATACACAACAATTAAGAATGAGAACATAGAGAGAGAAACAAAATTTAAATACTTATGTAACAAGCAAGAACGAGGTCAGTGAAGAAATAAAAAGTCGCTAAGCATCGTGCAGCGCGTTTCTACTCAGTCCAGAAACTCGTAACCTCGCGTTTAATATCAATAGTGTTCAGACTGAAAATATACAGAACTGTTATTCTGCCGGTAATACGGTTGCGAAAGTTGGAGTATAACTCTAGCAGATGGAACATAAATTACGAGTGTTCGAAAATAAGGTCTTGAGAAAGATATACGGGCGAGATGACTGTGGAATGGAGGATACTGCAGAATAAAGAACTTCACGGACAGTATGACTCACCCGATGTTGTAAGAATAATGAAAGGAGACCGTTGGGAAGACCGAGACGACGTTGGGAGGATAATATTAGAAGGGATCTTCGAGAAGTAGGTGTTTGTGATGAAAACTGGCTTGAAGTTGCTCAAGGTAGAATCCTATGGAGAACGTTTGTTACTGCGGCGATGAAGTTGTGAGTTCCATAAGCCATAGAGTAAGTAAGTAAGCAATATCTTGCTGTTAGTGCTAGTCTTTTTTATAATAGTGTTAGGTTGACATAGTATGCACTTTGCGTCACCTATCTTTTATTCATTTATTCTTTGTTAATTGTCACCATTTCACTGGACCATAAAAAAAATAGAATTAAACTTAAACAGGAAGAACCGTTTTAGCTCTTTATCGTTATGTGTTGAAGAGGTGCTTCAGAAATCGGTAATCCAAGAAAACCTCTTTTATTCCCCCGCCACACACACGATATTCACTCAAGAGTACGGCTTTACCATAAAGATTTTGAAAGCATTGCTTTGAAATATAGTTGAATTCAAAATTTCTTTTTCAAGAAATAAGAATATGCACTTCCATCTGTAATTGGCTTTTTAAAATATGTCCCTTTCTGAAGATTAACAGAGCGGAAGCTAACACTTTATTCCAATTTTTGCTTTGAAATATATATTTAAAGAAAATGAAAAACTGATTCACAAACTTAAATTCAGGTTTTCTTCGTGACCCCCCTTTTTTTTAAGAACACTTTACAAGTGTTCTGTCTTTTCTGAATGCAACCCCTGCCGTGTTTTTCTTCTGAAAGGAACTGAATATCAAGAGGGAAAAAAAAGCCAAGGAGGTTTAAACACGTTGATAACACTTGAATGAAGTTGACGGGATAAGATTCTTGAATCATAAATAAAGTTTACTGTTATTTATTTCTTAAAGAGAGCATAAGTTACAAAACTTTAGCATTCCTTGAAAGGAAGAAAGATTAGTTTAAACTGACATGTAGAACATAAGAAAAAGGAAGAAAATGTCTTTTTTAAACTTAACACACTGGACAAAAGTTTTCTTCTCTTCTCTTTTTTAGTATAAGAGTCTGTCAGAGCATATTAAAAGAATTTCAGTCGTTTGTTGGTTTTTTTTAGAAAAAAAAAGTGTATTCTAGATACTTATCAACATCATCAGCAGTGTTTTGCCAAAAGCGGCAGGTTCTTTAAGGTAAGATAATCCTTCGCCATTCATCCCGATCTTGCGCTTTCCTTGTTATCTCAGCATGCGATTTATCTTCCTTAATATCGTGAAGGAGTTTGATTTGCCTTGTTTCTCTTCAACTGTTTACCTTCAACTGCATTCCTTAGTACACAATATCTACGCAGTCAATGTCCTCGCCTATTCTCTTCAGCGTCAATGGATTCATCCCTACCCTAAAACAAAGTTCCAAGCATTGGAAACACTCTAATCACAGCCATTTGTCCATTCAGCATAGGGTACGATTTTCAAAAGTGAAAATCTGCTACTGTACTAATTGACGAAAATTTGTCAAATATACAATATGAAAAAAGAAGGGTTAAACAATTTAATTACCTTATTTGCATTAGACGAAGGTAATAAATTAAAAATACTAAAACTTCAAAACAATCCAAGTAAATGTACTTGTTCTATATTGTTGTATAGATAAGATAATATGAATTGAATGGGCGGTAACAGCAATTATATTGTTGTATGTCTGTTCTTATAATTAAATAAAATCTTACGTTATTGAAATGTTCTTGCTCCGTTCTCATCACCCTGAGGCCGCGCATGGAAATACGTACACTGGTCCAAGGACCAAGGAAAATATTTTCTGGTCGAAGAAGTTAAGGATACACATGGTCATTGCAGCGTAAAAAGAAAGAAATGTTAATTTAAAAAAAAAGTTCAATCAATAGTGGAAAAAATACAACTTTGTTCCAATGGAACAGGAGTCATGTTCAATTTTAAGGCAGTTGAACCATGAACTTAATTAAATCCATGTTCCATATTCCAGAGTTTCAAAAAACTTTTTTTTTTAAGGTGCCAAACTCATAAATTGAAATCGTCTGAAAAGAATGAAAACTATATTTTTTTCATCCTTTCTTCTTCGCTTAAGACCGGGACATTTATACGTCCAGAGAATTATTTTCGGGACACCGGGACGCAGACCTCAATTCCGGTACAGTCCCAGATTTAACGGGACGAATAGTTATCCCTACGTCAGAGGGAAAGTGTTGGTCACGATTTTCTGAGAGTACGACAGATGGTGATGGTTGATCACCTTCTGGAGCGACAATTAGTTACAGGGACATATTATGAGAATTACATGAGAAGATGCGGCGGAAGCAGTATGAGAAACTGGGAAAAGTATTATGTTGCATCAGGATAATGGTTCCTGCAACAAGGCTAACTCTTTGCTTAATGTTCATGAATATGACGTAGAACTGACACTCCTTTGGTAAAAAAAAGAAAAAAAACTTGGGCCAGTCACGATTCGGCTCTTTACACCTAGTTAAAAATCCAGCTGCCGGGATTCTAACCGGGGACCTTCGAGTCGTTGTCCTACCGCCGCAGACCGCACGGCCACCCGGCCGGCAACTGACACTCCTCTTACCTAACTTACCAAATTCGACAAATGTCTGACTTTCAGTGTTTTCCAAATCCCCAAGACACACTTGTACGTCGCGTTGGAACACAATAATCTAAAAATTTGAATCTATGCCGTAGTGTCTCTGAAGACATAGGTCAATGAAAGGATCGTATGGGTTTCAGAGCAATTTAACTAGACAAGAATCAGTGCTAAAAGATATAGCATGGAAAATTATTGTGAAAGTTATGATCATATTAATGGAAATAATGGTGGTGGAGTTTTTTTTTTAATGTGCCTGTACCAATTAAATGGTCATCCTTCTATAATTTTATTTTTCATCACCTTCATTATTATCAGTTATCTCCATCTCCATATGTACATTTTCTTGGATTTGATTTAAGAAATTACCTACTGAAAGTGTCTGAATAATACTTTTTGAGTTATTATTATACCCATTTTAGATTTTTTAAACTCCATTCCCTTTCTTTCTCAAAACTTTGCCACGTGGAGTTGCTCTGTACCTGGAAGTCTTAATTTACTTACCTCATACCGTTGCCAGATCACTACAGTTTCTGGGAGAGTTCTTTGGAAATCGCTTCTTCTGGTCTAAGAATCTGACACCGTCGGACTTTTTCGTCTGTGGAGAAAAGCAAATACAACACAACCCTGGGAAAGGTCTTCGCGAACATGCAGACTTATATCCTGACATGTTTTGACAGTAACACCTTCTGTAGAAACCAGTTCGACTCGGTAAGTGTTACTTTCAGTGCACACAGAGCCAGATTAAGGGGGGGGGTCTAAAGAGGATGCAGCCAAGACTCCCACGAGTTCAGGGCTCTGCCAAAGGTAAATCAGTTACCCTTCTGATCACAGTGGACAGGTAAAAGGAGCCCTAACAGAGCCCAGGGAGGGAGCAAATAGTCCAGGGCCCCCAAATAGCTTAAATCAGCACTGATTTTTACATTCTGTATAACTATAGAAAATACTAGAGGGTGAACACGATAGATGTGGAAAAACTTCGGTATGCGATTTCTGAGATCAAAACAAGAAAAAAGGTCCTCTGGCAAATTCTCGAATTTCACTTCGTGTAAGAGTTACAGTGTTGCCAACTTGAAATCCAAAATCGACTGTTGACAATTGTGACTGAACAGAAAGATGTGGAAAAACTTCGAGAGTGATTCCAGACATCCAAACAGGAATTATGTACATACGAACATCATGAAAAACTGTACTGTACATAGTTTCGCAGACAGAGGTGTCTCAATAAGCAGGATCACCCTGGTAGTTGATGCTTCTGTCGCATGACCGAGACGATACGTCCCTCGGACGCAAGTTTAGCTCATAACAAGTAACGTGGAAAACTACGACGAATGCTCACAAAGCGAATGACTGAAATGATTAGAACAGCGAACACACAGGTCATGCGAAACACGCGGAGCACGAATGATAACCTGTAGGGTAACTAAGGCCAGAAATGCACAATTCGCTCTCAGTAAAAGTAATTTTGTAGCTAACATACGTACAACACAGCAATAGCTTACTTACCTCTAGTTTAATCACAGTAAATGTTCTAAATACCCCCATGGCTTTCAATGCAAGCGTTCAATCGTCTCATCAATGACTGACGTACCCTGTCGAATGTTCCAGCCTGAGTCCACACAGTGTCACGTTGCGCTGAACCGCAACCTCTGCTGTTCTTGATATCCGACCTACACCGCTCCGACCTTTACTTTCCCCACCTTCGCCCACCTCTACATCCGAAATTATGTAACATTTTTGCTTGTTTTCCTAGGACCTTCCTTCTTGTTTTGTATCAAGAATTACGTCCGCAGGTTGTCCAGATCGTTCTGTTCAGTTACAATTGTCAACAGTCGATTTTGGATTCCAAGTTGGCAGCCCTGTATCTCTTACATGAAGCGGAATTTGAGAATTCTCCAGAGGACTTTTTTCTTGTTTTGATCTCAGGAATTACCTCCAGAAGTATTTCCACGTCTTTGGGATTCACCTTGTATTTGATTAAGATTGCATTGTGCATGGAAACTAAGAAAGTCGAGCGATTAAATCTAGATGCCTTTCTTCTAGGGACTCTAGCGATTGGTGTTGAGAAATATAAAGTAACTATTGAATACTAAGAGATGGTACGCGTAAATAACGACAAGTAGTTGATTCTACCCAATCACAGTACTTCGATCTTACCTCTCATCTACCAGCGTAAACTTCTTTCATGCTGTAAGTGGCAGGATTGCTGATTGATTGCTGACGTCTTATTGATTTTTTATTGATTGCTTAACTAGTTACGATTTTCAATCTCAAAGACGAGTGTAATTGAAGGGTACAGGGAAAGAAGGGGGAATATGCACTTAAAAATATTGACTTTGCACTTATAGCAAGTGCTACACAATGACAACTAACCGCTCAGAAAGTTTCAATCTAAAATCTCAAAAAAGCATCCAGTTAAAATATGAAATTCATGGGAGTAAGTGGGATAGTTGGACTTTAAAATGCGTTTTACGAGAAATCACCTTTCATGGACCCTTCTTCCTCCATACGCTTCAATTCAGTTAGACAAAAATGTTTAATTATGTATTTCTCATTACAAAGTATCATAACCTATTTCAGTAGTAGAGAACGACGGAAATACTGTCTTATGAACATCTGTGGTAGCAGATACAATAACATTGACAAATGATATTAAATCAAATTTACATGGTTATTTAGAATTTACTGAAGTTTGTGAGAAGAAACATTCCATGTGATCTACTTTCAGTCTATTATGGAACTGAAAACAAGATAGTGGATTTACTGAGAACGTTGTCAATACTGAGATTCTGAGAACACAATATGCCGTGAACGTAGCAAGATCCTCATGTGTGATGATATTTGTAAGAAGAAATGAGGCCATAATTGTCGATAATTCATATTTATTGCATCAATACCGTATTTTAAGAGCCGCACTTCGTATACTAAGCTCTTGCATTTGCTTATTTTTTATTTTATTTTTTTACATTCTAGTGCGTGAAAGTGCAACCAACCGAACCAACCCTAGATTCAACTAAAAGAATTCTTCTTTTGCAGTTGTCTCCTTAAATTAACTATAAATTAAAGGACAAATAAAAAGAAGGCTGTAAAAACTAAAAAGACAGATACATTTAACATGTTGATATTTATTTTTAAGAGAAGTTGTGTACGAATGGTTTTTAAGATCTCTTTGTTCATCTTCGTTCGTTTCTTCTCCACAAGACATGTGCAGTGAAAATGTGCACTGTCAGACGTAAATCAATATTCTTACAATTCCCTAACACTCCAACCCATTACTACCATCTACTACCTTACTCAGCCCCTCACTTAGACTCCTTTTCACAACGAAACTAATTTATTTCTTCAGCTAAAGATTTGGGGGTGCTGGTGGCACTTGTGTTGGGTGCAGAGGTGCTGGAGAAGAATATAAGGGTAAAAGATGAAGGGAACGAAGAAGAGCTTCTTAAACGAAAAGACGACCGACAAGAAAAAGAAAGAAAGAAGGAGAATAAAGCGAAGCATTAAAGAATGAAGAACAAGTTTGATATAAGGAGGGGTTGCGTTCTTTCATACAAGTCGTGGAGTCGCTCAGGGTACGTATTTGAAGCACCACATACTCTAGTCTGCCTCCTCAGAATTTCTCTTTTTAACCTGAATACAAAGATTGGGTTCGTCATATTTACACAACTCTTTTCAAGTGCCATCATACCTTTGGAGTCTTGAATAATTCCTGCTCTGAAAGAAAATGTCCTTCTTTTAAAAATGTCCTCCATTAAAAGGACGTTTTCTAAAAGATGCAGAAGCGCGGTCGGATTTGAAAAATAAAAAAACTTGCATGGGCACTTTGGAAGCAACATCCTAATGTACATACTTATAACTCTTCCTCCCAGAGCAGACGTTACTCCAAACAACTGCTTAGGGCAAAGTATCAAAATTATATCAACGACGTAAAATTACGTTCATCTGAAATATCAACCAATCCTAAGAGATTTTGGTCTGTCATAAATTCTAGAAGATGCCACTCACGTATTCCGACAGAGTTAGTTTATGATTAATCATCTTCACCCTTGGTGAAGAAAGGGTGAATCTATTCAATGAATACTTCTCTGACAATGTCTGTGTTCAATCTACTCCTTTGCCTACTCCTCAGCTTCAACAGGTCTTCGCATTCGCTGTCTTCATCTGATGAGGTAAAATATCTGCTTTCTTCCTTACCCCTCAATCGTTCTCCCATTTCTGACAATATTAGTGCTATTTTCTTACGTAATACTGCTGAATCATTGGCTTACCCCTTTTCTCGTCTTCTAAATAGGTGTTTTGTTGAAGGTGTATTTCGTTATTCTTGGAAGCAGGCCAATATTGTACCCATTCTGAAATCTGGAGATAAGACCTATTTCTCTGTTATCTATTTTGTCTGTGGTGTGTGAAAGAATCATCAAAGTTAGACTTTATAGTTTTGTATCACCCTATCTAGACTCTTCTCAACATGGATATCTTCCTGGTAGCTCAACTCTTACCGATCTGTCCTTGTTACTCTCTGATGCTACTCAATCCCTGTCCAATAACACACAACTTGATGTCATATATCTTGATTTAAGTAAGGTATTTGACAGAATTGAATGTAATCTTCTTCATAAACTAACCCACCGATTTAATATCCATGATAATTTCCTTTCGTTATCTCACTGGCCGCGAACTACGTGTTATTCTTTCTGGATCCTCTTCTAAATTTGTTCCCGTTCTCTCTGGTGTACCTCAAGGTAGTGTATTGGGTCCTCTCCTTTTCCTTCTATATATGGATGATCTCTCGTCATCTGAAACAAAATGTTTATTGACAGTTCCACGACAAAGAGCGAGTGTAAAAAGAGCGAATAACAAAAAGAGCGACTACCAAAAGGGCAAATGCCGAAAGAGCGAATGACAAAAGTAAGAATAAGAAAAAGAGCGACTACCGAAAGGACGAATGCCAAAAGAGCGAATGCGAATGACCAAAAGGACGAATGACAAAAAGAGCGAATGATAAAAAGGGTGAATTACAAAAAAAGCGAATGACAGAAGGGCGAATACAAAAGAGCGAATGACAAAAAGAGCGACTACCAAAAGGGCGAATGCCGAAAGAGCGACTACCGAAAGGGCGAATACCAAAAGACTTATTTTGGTCATATGGTGACTTGTTAAACTCTGTAAGTAATCAAAAACTGAAATTTTGCTTTCGCACAATCCTTTTGCACTATAATTAGATAATATTTGTTTAATCCATTCTCACATGCGACTGATTTCATTTTATTTAAATGCACAGCTACTTACCTGTAGAAAAATGTTATATTTCTTAAGATTTGGTTTTATCAGCTGTTCACATCAGCCGGCAGGTATCTTAACAGATAGAGTTCTGGGTTGGTGTAGTATAAGTTATAACCATGGGCGCGCATCTTGTGATTTTCAGAGGAGGGCAAGAATAAAGTGACAGTTTTTCTATGATTTACTAAAAGTTATTAACAAGATAACCACTACAATATTTACTAAATTAAGGGCGCAAAAAGAATAATGTCATAAACTACATTAAACCTATCTTAAAGTATACTGGAAGTTGATTGGAAATGCTTAAAAGAGTATAATAATGTTAATGACTTAGTTACTAACTTTAAGATATTATTTATGAAATAATTATCAAATGTGTCCCCTGCAAAATATATATATATATATATATATATATATATATATATAAATGTCCCATAGTATCTGTCCTGGTTTACTAAAGACGTTATTAGGAAGCTCAATTTTAAAACAATGTATCATATAAAGTCTATACATACAAAATTGAAAATTCAAAACCCTACTATCAGGAATTTGTTCGAGTGCGTAGGGAAGTCAAGAAAGACATAAAAATAGCCTATAAGGCCTTGATATCAAATTCTGAAAATAATATCAATGATGATCCAAGTTAACTGTGGAAATTTATTAATAACAAAACAAAACATCTCCCCCTCTCCCCCCAAATGTACTAAAATTTCAAGGTCAGATTTGTGTAACAATGAAGAAATAGCTAATACGTTTGCACAGTACTTCCAATCAGTATTTGTATCCTCTTCTCAACCGTTCAGTAATTTTGACTGCAAATCTGAAGACTGCCTGTTGCTCAAATACATTTGAACGAAATAGGAAAGGCTGTCAAGAATCTAAAATCCAAAACGACAGTTAGATCTGATGGTATACCCTCTTATATAGTGAAAGGATGTATTGATAAATTTAAATATTCCCTATTGATTGCGTTCAACTTGGCACTAAAAATATGTATTTATGGAAATCTGCTTTAGTTTGTCCTATACCTAAAACAAACAAGAGACCATAAATTACCAACCACAGGCCTATAGCAATCTTACCAATCTTTGCAAAATTCTCTGAACTGATTGTATATCAACGAATTATTAATAATTTGAACGCAGTTATCTCAACTAAACAACATGCCATTGTTTCTAAATAATCCACGGTAACGAACCTTACAAAATTTATAGAATTTGTTACAGAATTTATTGAAAACTCGTTGCACAAAGGAAAGCAAGTCGATGCAATTTATATTGACTTTGAAAAGACATTTGATAGACTTAATCACAATGTATTACTAGCTAAATTAAATCACCATAACTTCTCTCTGCCTTTGATTAGGTTCATGTGCTCTTATGTAACTAATCGCAGACGGTCTGTTCTATTTAAGGAACACAAATCTGACGAATATATAGCAGTCATGAGTCCCGCAAGGCTCGAATCTTGAACCGTTGTTATTCCTCTTGTTTATTAATGATCTACCGCAATTCTTACCAGATAATGAAAAAGTGCTATTTGCGGATGACCTCAAATATATGCTAAAATTAATTCCATGAAGATGCCATAAAACTACAGCATAGTTTATGCAACTTTACTAACTGGAGTATTATCAACCAACTTGCAATTAATACGAAATTTTATCATTCAGTACAAATAAAACGATTTATACATTTAATTGTTAAATTCATAAGTATGCCCGACGTAGATAGAAAATCTTGGTGTCACGTTTGATATGAAATTAACGTTTAACAGCCACATAAAAACTATTATAAATGAAGCTTTTAAAATTCTAGCATTTGTAATAAGAATGGGAAGAAAATTTAACAACGTTTCTACATTAAAGAAAATGTACTATGCTTATGTTCATTAGAGCAAAGACGTAGCATTTCTGATCTGTTATTTCTTTAATAGGAAAATAATTCAAAATGGCTTAGACTGCACAAACTTGGTATCATTATTACAGTTTCGTATCCCGTCATGAAAAACTCGCGTAGACAACACTGGTCTCTTCCACTGCGAAAAGGTGTAGAACTTCCGTCGAATTGGATATATGTGATCTGTCTTTGTCTTCGAACGCATTTAGAAATATTCTAATAAGAAATGTCTGTAAATGAGCATTTTAAATATCGACACTCTAATTGGGTTACAAAGCTTGTTGTGTTGACAATAAATATGTAAATAAAATAAAATATAGAAAGCACATATAAACATTTTATTTTTGTTTTCTACCTTGCATAGTATAATTTTTTCCGGTTAGGCCCCCCGGTTAGCCGGAAAAAATTATAGAAAAAAGTTAGGCCCTCCCTTGCTCCCCATATGGGCGCCCTTGGTTATAACTAATACAACAATTGTGTTGTTTCTAAGATGACAATGTAAAGTCACCCATTTCTAATACGTATTGATATATTCGAATATGTTTTGTGTTGTAATTAACTACGGTGAGTAGTTTTCACTTTATCAGAGTATGCTCGGTAACGGGTACAAGGATCAGTTATCACGAATGAATATACTTGAAAAACTAATAAAATGTAAGGAAGCTTCCAATAATACTAAAACCTAAAGGTATTTTAATTTAGCGCCTGCCAATAATCAATAGTGTTAGAATATTTTTATTGTTTATTTTCCATTGTTTCGTAATTTAGATATTTTGCTTATATAATTGGAGAGCGTTATGCATCACTAGACCAAGCACCAAAAATTCGTTTTGAGATAATTCAGTCTACAGCAGCCATGTATCCAGAATTTGGTTCTGGGAGGGGTGTCTGAGCATGAAATGTATATTAAATGTCAAATTACGCCTGAAGTTATACTATTTTTCCATAAAACTCTGAGTTTTTAGGGGGTTCCATACCGCCCTAAATACGTCCCTGGTCTACAGTTCATGAGCACTTATTTAACCTTTAGGAATATTTCTTAGCAACCGTTGCCAATATATTGATAGTGATTTTTTTAAAATAGTTAATATTATTTCCCAACAGAATACGCCATATAGAAAAAAAATTAAGAAATGACGCTTGGGCTAGAAATGCATAACGCTGTCCAATTATTTAATCATGCTTCATTTTATTGAAATCTTAAACAATGGAGAATATAGTAGGTTTCTGACGTCCCGATCGTCTGTATTTTAGGCAATATACATATTTAATAAATACAAAGTTTCTTATATTAGAGTTGCACTACATAGAAATAGTAGCTAAGTCAACAGAAAAGTCCATTTACATTACATAACAGTACACAGTCAATTAATTTTTTTAATTAAATACTGTATTTCTTACTTAATAACTCATATTTTCTTATTTGTTGCTAGTTTAACGCATTGTTTAAAAGTGTAGATAAGGTTAATGTTAGCGTGAAAGAACGCTGCTGCACTTTGATTTGACCTTTATTTAGGCTATAAATTGGAGATTTAGTTTGGTTTAAATTCATTCGTTCACCTAAAACATCATATTGGATTATAATTAGCATTTTGCTGTCTATAAATATGTTTTATTAAGTTCAGTTTAAAATTATGATGTGCAGTTACCGGCAGATAGCCACGATTTTTCTCTACAATCGAGCGATTTTACAGTATAGTCTTCTTTACTTGTTAACTGCGGTTAACTACGTTCTCGCCTAGTGTTGCCACCTCACTATTATAACGAGGGACCCTAACTATCTATTTGTATGAATGTTCGCTTATCTAAAATTGTTAGTAATTGTTTGTTCTTTAATGGTGAAATTGTATGATTTTAATAAAAGGGATATGTTAACTGGCTTCTCAAAATTATTACAAATTAGGAATACTTTGATGGTTGTAATTACTTCAAAGAGGTCAGAATGTCTGAATGATAGAATTTATCGATTCGCTTTGTTGCGATACCATATGTAACGGTAGCCGTGAAGAACTTCTGTTTTATCACTCAAGTTTTTTGTGTATTACATTCTTGAAAACAACTAATTCGAAATAGTAGTAACTTTGATATATTTAATGATTAAAGCTCGGAAGTATAGGCATTTATTTTACTTGAAATAGACAATCATTATTGCTGAAATAGACACTTAAAAAGGGTATTATATATTTTAAAAAAATGATTTACACTAATTTCTTTTAATATCCTATATTAAGCATATCATTCTACACCACATCACGATGTTCTTTGTTGGTTGCACACCTTCCCAAATAGTTTCTTCAAGTTTTCAACACATATGAAGTCTTCTGTCTCTGAGAACTGTTTTCACTTTTGAAAATGACCTTTCAATGTCCACAGAAGAAAGAAGAGCATACATAAAAGAAAGTATTACTCACGGGTTCATATCAGCGACAACTTAATTTTCACCTTTAAGTACACTGCATATATTTTAAATTTACTTTAGATCCTTTTTTGCACCCATTACAAATTTACATTTGTTCAGACACTTCCAACATTTTGTTTATTGTTTCTGACACAATATCCACTGTCGTCATCTGTTTCTCACCTTTCTTCTCAAGTTTTATTATTGCTTGTTGGCAACGTAGTATAGTATGCGTGATCTGCCAGGTCATCATCCAGTGACAGGTCTTAATGCCATGAATTGTACCAGAGATTCAGAAAATATTGAAGAAAGACAGTAAATGCAAGGCGATACACGAAGTCAGCCTAAATACTTAAAGAATCAACTCCTAGTCACAATTTTCTCCTCCTGAATTCACGGCTAGGAGACAGTATAAGGTGACAAAGGCAGCGTTGCTATATTTTTGTTCGCATTTAATGCCAAAAATACATTAAAAGGTATTATGTTTAGAAATAGCCAACAGAAGATAAAACAGGCAAAATGAAAAACCTCTTTCAACGCTCTCACGATTAGAAAAAAGGTTACCTATTATTTATATGCTGATAATTCGCAAAGAAAACGAAAATGCATTTTGCCAAACTTCCGGGCTCTAGTAATGATCTTTTCACCGAATGTTACGTTAAGTAGTAAATGTTAAGTAAAACTGTACTTCACGGTGGTGAAAATATAAATCGTAAATAAATTTAGTTCATTCTTGTATTTACTGAATTTCAATATATCCTTTTGCACTTAAGTAAGAGTATTTATAAGTGTAGCAATCTTGTATTTCATTTTCTATATAATTTCTCCGATCGTCCGTGAATCGAAAACTACCCTCGAGAGAAAGAAAGGGAGAGAGAGAGAGAGAGAGAGAGAGAGGAAGAACTGCCATAATTTTTAAGGGATTGAAACTAAACTTAGCACAAATATTGGTTGTCTATTACCGATCCAGGGTTTTATATTTAACATAGTTACGAAAATTAATTAAGTCTGGACGGATAATAAATATCTTGGATGGGTTCATGATCGGAAGAAAAGATTCAAAATTATGGCCGTTTGAACCAAAATAAAAGAAAATCCTTAAATTATGAAGCGATCGGAACAAAACTTGGTACAAGAATAGATATTCACAATAACTTGGTTGTGTGTGAAAATCAGCATGCTCGAACTAACACTTTCAAAATGGCAGCCGTTTGAAGTTTTAAATGTATCTTCTCGTGCGGCTCTGTGCTAAAAGGTGTATTTCTTTGTGAAAAAGAACAAAGGAAAGGGGTTTCCTAACGAAGAACTGGGAGCTTCCAGATCTGAAGACAAAAGCCTATCATTAAAATTTAAGAATCTTTAGTTTTATGATGAGGATTATAGTTACAAAATTACATCTATGTGTTATTCAACTCACTATTAATAGTCAATAATAATAATAATAATAGAGTTTATCATGCAATGTATGTGCATCTATTTAAATGGTTATAAGCTTGTGGAGTTAGTATCGCATCAGAACGGCCCGAAGAAAAGAGCGAGGACACAAAAGCCCGAGACAGAATGGCCCCGCGTCAAAGGGCCCTAGCAACAAGGTCATTCGCTCTTTTGGCATTCGCCCTTTTTGTAATTCGCTCTTTTTGTATATTCACCCTTTTTGTCATTCGCTCATTTTGTCATCCGCCATTTTGGTAGTCGCTCTTTTTATTTGCTCATGTTGTCATTCGCTCTTTTAGTTGGTCGCTCATTTTCTAAGTCGACCTTTATGTTAGTCGCCCTATTTGTAGTCTGTTTTCTGGAGTCGCTCTTCTGTTGTTCGCTCTTTTCACATTCAACCTTGTGTCGTGCTACCTTAGCTGACGACTAAATTATTTCGTGAAATCAGATCATTACAGGATGTTACTGATATCCAAAATTCCATCTCAAACCTCTTGGACTTGTGTAATGTGTGGAACTTGATAACAAATCCCTCAAAATCTTCTTTTCTTACTATTTCTTTAAAGAAGAATCAAATCCCACCTACCTATTTCATTGGAGATAATAATATCACCAAAGTTTCCTCTCAAAAAGACATTGGAGTGGTATTTTACGAAAACTTTTGTTTGCTGATCACATGACCTCTATAATTAACAGTTTTAGCATTTACTTGGTCTTGTCTAAAGATTTACAGAAATTAAGGATCTTCATTCATTAACTATGTTTTACAAAACTTTAATCTCCCCTAAAATTGAATATTGCTCCCCAATTTGGAACATGACTAGTATTTCAAATCTTTCTCATATTGATTCTGTTCTGAACTTCTTTCTTGCTATAGTCTAAAGAAGAATAACATCGCTACATAACTTAAGCAATCCCGAGTTATTATCCGTTCTAGGCCTTCACATTCACTCTTCACGTCGCAAGCTAGCAGATTTGATGTACTTATACAAGATACTAAATGGGAATCTTAGAACTGGAGAGATAGTATCTAAATTTTACTTCCGTGTTCCCTTGCGAATAACAAGAAATAATAACCTGCTTCGTTGTGCCAGCCTAGGCTAAGTGGTATACTGCAGCGCTCCTTATTCTATAGACTGTAAATATGTATAATAATCTTGATTCAAATATTGACATTTTTGGAACTAAAAACACTTCCCGTCGAGCGCTAAATATCAATATCTGAGTTGTTCCTCTTGTGTATTGTATTCGTCATGTTTTTTCGCTGAGTTATTTGTCGTTTTATAATTTAATTTAATGTTATTAGTTCCAGTGTAAAATGGCCATTCCAGATGTGTCTAAAACTTAATAAATAAATAAATAAATAAAAGATAAAAAGTAATCAGAAAAGAAAACTGTTTGCTTTAAAACTATGATATCAAAGAATAATGTGCTGGACAGAACAGTGACAAGAGTCTTTCAAATAAATCATGTCCATTTTCAAGATAATAAATGTGGATGTGTCCTTCAGGACTATTAACCTTTTTGAAACTAGTTTGTATTCAGTCACTATAACACATTGACGAAGCTTCCATGCAAATGTTTTAAGATATTGATTAGAATATGATTTTTTTTTAAAAGTTCTTTAATGTACTATGTGGATAATGCAATTAGGAATAATACTGTCTCCTTACTTGCATTCCTGTTTTTTCTGAGGACTATATCACCAGAGAATATAATCCCGGAAGTAGCGTCAACAATCGCACTGTCAACAATGCGAAAACGTTTGCTTTCATCTACCTCGCTAACATGGCCGATAGAGCGTTGATCGCTAGCCGGTATTCCAGGGCTTGATTTTCGTTCGGGACTTCGGGTCAACCATCTTTCTCATTTTTTCATAACAATATTACTTTCACTTGTAAATAAATACTTTATTTTACTTTTTCTGCAATTTCAAAGTTTTATACTTCCTTCACAGACATTCTATGTTGAGTTCATATATTTACAATCATGTCAAGAATTCTTATATAACAATTTTGATCTGACTCAAAATTGAATTAAGATTACTTTGACAAGCGGAACAACGTAATGCAATCTTAGCAAATAAAGCCAAAAAGGTTTAAACAAGATTGAATCAAGCAGTCCATTTTACAAGAATCGAGGTTGAAATAGCTTTGACGGGACAAGAAAGAAAAACATAATGCATTTATTAAAAAAGATAAAAACGTTGCACTGTGTGGGAATCGATCGGAGGACCACTGGCACACCAATCCTCACACGCATCAACTCGCTTTCCAAGTGCTATTTATACTTAGTTCATCAGATCGCAAGAGACGACTGTAGTGATAGGTTGGGAGTTAGCCTAGATTAGCTTATGGCGAAATAGTCCTGGCACGTGATGGGATTTCATCGCACTGAGACCAGAGCAAAAGTGCAAATTTCAAATAAATTTCAAGATACAAGCTTAGTCCCATAACTGCTTGTTCCAATAAGCTTGAATTAAGTTAGTTAGATCAACTAAACCATTTATATTGTTACATCAAGTTTATTTCATACTTCAACACAATATCAAGTTTAACAAGGTCAAAGCAAATGACTGACAACCTTGTTGCAAGTTGGCATGCTATTTGGGTTGCTAGTAATGAAAATAGAAACATTGGACTTGTTCTGTTGTTCATCTCATCATCTCCACGAGCTTTAATTTGTCAGAGAATATTACAAATACGAAAAATGTATCGATGGAATCCAGAAATATTATTTACTAATACGCTGAAGAAGTTGATCATTATACTTCAGAGTTCAAAAGATTAGTCATCATCTTCCTTTTAAAAGAGTTTTTCTTTATGGACTGAAGAGTGAGCTATGGCGTAAACCTGTTTCATGTCGGAGGAATGACGGCTCTTGGTGAACACCTTTTCGGGAATTGGGTTGAGGAAGATAACAACAATGGCTTTAGTTTAGGTATTAACCCGACATTCACTATGTGAAACGTGAGGAAACCCTTGGAAAACAGAGGTAGGATGTCGACAATTGAATTCAAACCTGTGTGTTTCTTCATTGCGATGTATGAGATAACACTTGGAACACCATTATTGTCTTTTTCTTGTTGAGTGGTTGCCTTGAAGGGGGAAATGTCTTGGAAGAACTAGCCTAAACTGGAGTGCTGTGGTGGTGGAGCATAGAGCTCCTAATTATATTGTATCTTTGTTACCATGTCGTCGATTCGTATCACTATCTCTTCTTCAAACATTTTGCAATTTTCAAGCTACATCAGAACCTTTAATTCTTGGCTTCTGCTGCATATGAATTTACATAGTATTTATTAATGTTTTATCTGAAAAGATGTTGATAGAACACTGAAAGTATTACATTTACTGTGAGATTTTAAAATGAATTGCAGTGTACCTCTATAAGTCTTGTAAGCTTATTTTTTCTTCTTAATAAAGAAGAGAATGAAGACAGTACTGAAGAACCAAAACTACTACGACGTGAACATTATGTATAACTTTTTATTGAAACGTCGTATACAAACAACGATGTACTCCTGTTCTCGACTTTAGTATGTATTCCCGACCGAGGTAGTCGTGTGGTCTGAGGCACTAGCCCAGCGTCTAAAAAGGATCCCGTCTTCGAATCTTTCTTGGGACATGGATGTTTGTGGATTTGAAAAGAGCATTGATTTAATATAATTGAGACTGGCCGAAGTCTATAGTTAGTAAAATGGCCCATACAAAATAAAAATTTACCAAAGTTTTCCTTGATATGTAAAATGGAACTGTGCTTCATTCTAAAGGCGGAAAAGAAAAGTGCACATTAGCCGAATCACAAAATAATAATTTGCAAGTTTGGTGTTATTGTGAAAACCCTGAGTAGTTCTTTCAACGCCTAGTGTATAGGCAACACTTTATACACCTGCCTGGAAACACTGTAATAATTCCCGTTTAGTTTCATATATGGATGGGTCCGTATGAAGAGGGACAACTTGGGAACAGGCGCGTGCCCAGAATTTCGTTTCGGAGGAGATCCACCAATTTGTTTCGGAGATCCAAGGTTGGTATGTACTATCATGGCCAAAATAAGGTTCACATGACTTTATTATACACGATTTTTCTCCAAGCCTAGAAGATAGGCCACCCAACTGACGTAGAGGGGGCGATGTGTGATTCTGAGAGTGTGTGCGTGAACGAGCAAGGGTTGGATTTTTTTTTTCTTTAAGAGAAATCACTATCGCATGTCCTGGCTTCTGGAAAGATATTTATGGCTTCTTGTAGTATGTACGAAAGAATGAAAAAAAAAAAAAAAAGAGATCGCATTTGAAACAGCAAAACAGGGAACCTAACGCAATTTTACTTTAGTTGGGCCATTAGTTGAAATTTACTGAAAGACGTAATTTAAATTGTCCAGTAGAAAAGGTCCTTACCGAACATGAAACGAAAATGAACGCTGAAACCTATGGTTACTAGGTAATTATTTCTTTCTTAATGAATCGAGTATTCCATAGAACACTAATGTTATGCACGAAAGACAAGACAAAACGTCTGTTTCTATCAGTTCTTAAAAATGGGCCACGATATTTATGCTTTATAATTTTTTCTGATATTATGTTGTTATTTACTTTAGAAAGAAGATGTTAATAGCAAAACACACAAAATATGTTGCATGATATATATATATATATATATATATAAATATAAATAAATATACTAGTGGATGAGGTCTTTCCCCGAGGGGAGGAGTGTATATATATATATATATATTGATGTTCAACAGATACAAATTAAAGTTTGAATCTTTGAGCATCATATGGAGAATATCTTAGATAAATTAAGATCTTTCGCTTTCCAGAAAAATATATGTGTGTGTGCGTGCATGTGATAAACGTAGATATGAGAATGTTTCGTTCCAAACGGCCAGCATATCTAACTTTGGAGAGTGTTTGTTTCGAATTCGGGAGGTCCTCGGTTCGGTACCAGCGGTTGACTATCCTGACTTAGGATTTCCCAGTGTTTTCCTCAGCCACATCAGGCATGTACCGGGATGATACCTTCACTTTACGTCCTGGCCGACTCCCTACCGCATTTCACAAAACCTTATCTTGGAGTGATCCATAGGTGCTTAAAAGCTATAAATAAGATGCAAACCCAACGAGTAAAATATATAAACCTGTCGCTCTGTGAATCGGCATACTGCTTCTTAATGCCGTGTTGATGGATCGACATGGAGACCGAGATCGATCAAGTGGCCGTAGTTCAGTTGCTATAGCGTTGTCTTAGCAAACGAAAGGTTTTAGTACGACCATCTATCCTGACTGAAGTAGTACCGGGCAATTTTCCTCACGACACGAATAAACTAATGTTTATAATAATCTGCAGAGATAGAATAAACACACACACACTCACATAATGACATTAGTAAGAGAGAAAGAGAAAAAAAATAATTTATGAAGTCATGGAAAGAAAGGGAGGGATAGAGAAAGGTCAATGAAAACCTTGAAACTAGATTGATGTATTATTATCTAAAGAACAAACGCAAACACAAGGTTTACTTTCTGATAGTAGCTAGTGATGCTTCTTTTCTCTCAGACCCAAGGAGAATTTCTGATTGAGTTCTGTAAATAGTTGAAGGTATCATTTTAGTCGAAAAAATATGGCGTTGACTGCGGATCGAACCCGGGTCATCGGAATGAAAGGTCAAGACAAAACCACTGCACCACACATTTCGCTTCTAAAATTTTACGCAACACATGTTACAGTTGTTCTGTGTTAAAGAAGTACAAGAAAACTTGGCGCTTCAGGTCAATGACTTCTTCGTATTTGCACTGTTAATACACAGATACTTTAGTATGAATCTTCCAACCAATATTCGTCGTCGTCTTCTTTTTCTACAAGGACGTTCCTACCAAAGGGAATTCGGCTAGCTGCTTCCACATTTATTAGTATTCGACGTTCACGAACAGAAGTGTCTATTCGATTGTTCACTCTTGCCTTGTAAAAATATCTTCGGCAAGAAGAGGGGTTCGAACCAACATTAATCACTTTCAATATTCAGTAGTCTGACGTCGTTCCACTGGACTAATGTTCTTAGCTGAAAATATTTCTCCAGAAATATTATTACTACTTTCAGCGGCCGGTTTCTCAAAACTTTTGGAACAATTTTACTAGTCTCTACACTATTAATATCAATTCACTTCACAAGTCCCTGTTTCTCAA